>JASANF010016193.1:0-52004 GCA_030248245.1 Trissonchulus sp. WLG1_4
AAAGTACAAAACATTTATAGTCACTATTTACGAACATTTGTCACTCTTATCATACTTATTTGTTATAAATTTGGCTGATGTAGACAGCTCAGTTATTTTTAATAAATAGTTTTCATGTTTCATATTAATATGACAGGATGCCGGGCTGTCATTAAGTCTGACAATTCTTTGTATGTGTGCGCGTGTGTGTGCGTGCTTACATATATATGCGTGTAGTAAATGTAGACTAGTCTAGGTAGCCGAGTTATTTTTTAAAACATTTTTTTGAAAACATTCTATAATTCATACTATTATTACAGCAAACTGTGCTGTCATATATCATAAAGTGTTTGTATGTGTGTGCATACTGCATGCCTAACTGCCTATGTAGTAAACTTGACTAGTATAGGTATCTCAGTTTTTTGTATAATTTTTGTTTAAATTTTAATTTTTATATGTTATATAATATAGCATCTATTTGTAATTTTAGTAATTTACATTAAAAGAAAGTTTTGTAAAAAAACAATTTTTTAAATTATTAAAAAATTCTTAATTCATTGAAAAATAGGATTTTTGTCTCCAAGTGTACGAAGGATTGGAAACGTTTCCTAAATTTTCTAAAAAGATACCCTCCCCCAAAAAATTTTTACATAAAATTTTAAAATTTGGAAGTTTTTAGAATTTACCTAAACATTCTGTTTATTATTAAAGTCTGACAAAAAATAGTTGCATGGTTTGAGAAAACGAAAAATTTGATTTCGTTACGGTTACAAAACGATTTAGTAAAAGCAAAAAAAAGTTAAACAAAAGTCAGAAAAAAACAGAAAAAACTAGACAAAAACTATTATCGTATTTTAGGAAAGTTTGAAAAATCTAAATATACTCACATCGCATTATCAAACAATCAGAAAAGTATAGTAAAAAAACTCAAAAAAGCTGGAAAAACCTATTTAAACCCACCAAAAACACCGGTAAATACAGAAAAAAATAAGCTAAAATAATGCATTACAATGAGAATTACAGACACAAAAGACTAAATCAAAGACATAAAGGGCGTAAAAGTACTCCAAAAACATTGAAAACCGATTGGGGGAAAATATGCAAAAAGTTAAAAAAAAGCCAGAAAAAAAACTAGATCGTATTTCGAGTTTCGACAAAGTCAGAAAAAACCAGAAAAAAACTAAATCGTAAGATAAAAAATAGAAAAAAACCAGAAAAAAGTTAAAGAAAAGTTAGAAAAAAACTAGATAATTTTTTCTGGTTTTTTTCTAACTAGAAAAAAGTTCGAAAAAACCAGAAAAAAACAGATAATTTTTTACGATGTAGTTTTTTTGTGGAAATAATTTTCCTGTGGGCTCTAGCCCCCCGCCCCCCTCTCGCTACGCCACTGGGCACTTTGACCACGCTCCTTCCTTAGGCTTAGGCTTAGTATCAGGCTTAAGCTTAGGTTCAGGCATTGAGCTCTCCTTGCTGCAAGGCTCATCACATGTGAGTCTGCGTGTGCGTTTTCAAAAATACTCAAATTTAGGCTTAGGTTAGGATTTAGGCTTAGGCTCAGGCATAGTCCCGGGGTTATTATTAGACTCAGTTTGGGCTTAGGCTTAGGTTTAGAATTTTGAAATTTGTATGTTTATGTGATGAAGCCTTGCAGGAAGGAAAGGCACGTGGTTCAGGCTTAGGCGTAGGCTCAGGCTTAGGTACTAAAAAATCGAAATTTTTAGGAAAAATTCTGCCAGCTTAGCCCAGACAATCCTGCCATCTAAGTCTCGACGATGCCTTAAGGTGGCACTCCTGAAATGTGGGTTTTGGCCATTATTTTGAAAACGCGCAAAAATAAACATGCATCGTAAGAACAAAAGTTGATCAGAAGTGAATTTCCTTCAATTTGATGTACATATCACGTAAAAAATTTTTTGAACATTTTTGAGCAAATTTCGTCAAGAAAATTAGATTTTCACGGAAATGCCTTCACAAGCCAGTGCATTTACACGTATGTAATGAATTTGAAAGGCTGAAAAACACTAGCAGTTGTGTTTTACTGAAACGTAATTAAAAATTTTTGGTGTTTTATTGAGTGTGGTATAATTTTTTTGTGAACTAACGCAATACTTTCTGCATGAGACAGAAATATAGTGCGTGTGAATTCAAACGCAAATTTTCGGCTTGCGATTTTAAAAAATTGGCTCAACGAAAAAAGTTAAAATTTGGCACATAAATGCACCTTATTATCTTCGAGCGGTCGCAAAATTTGATTTTTGGCAAATCGATAGTATGTAAAAAATTTAGCCAAATTTATGTTTTTCAAAAATCGCGATTTTAGTGTTTTTCGATATATCAATCATATTCATCAAAAATGACATTTTGCGACCGCTTGATCACGTTGAGGCGAGCAAAATGAGCTATTGATTGTGCAACAGCTACTTACTTGCTTAGAGAAATCACAAGCCAAAATTCCACTCACGTTTGGTCTACAGTGAATGCTAATTTGTATCAATCAACTTTATTTTTTGTATTTAGGCATACTTTTACACCAGCTTGGCATTGTGTATCTAAAATTGGCCCCAAACTGCCGTTTTTTGAAAAGTCACATTTCAGGAGCGCCACCTTAAGGTAAGTAGCTTAAGTAAGTAGCTGTTGCACAATCAACAGCTCATTTCGCTTGTCTCAACGTGATCGAGCGGTAGCAAAAAGTCATTTTTAATGAATATGATTGATATATAGCAAAACTCTAAAATCACAATTTTCGAAAAACGTAAATTTAACTAAATTTCTCAAATACTATCGATTTGCTCAAAATCAAATTTTGCGACCGCTCGAAGACAACGAGGTGCATTAATGTGCAATTTTAACTTTCCTCGTTGAGCCAATTTTTTAAAATCGCAAGCCGAAAATTTGTGTTTGTATTCACAAGAACTTCATTTCAGCATCACGCGGAAAATGCTGTCTTATTTTACAAAAAATTTGCACCACACTTCATAAAACGAAAATTTTTAAGTATTTTAAAGGGGTAGTGTCGCGAAAGCAGTCGATTTTGCGTAACTGTAAAACATTTTTAGAAAAAGATAAGACATCGTTTTTTATATATTTTGAAAATATATGTTGAGGCAATTATTTTCGCCAAGTTTCATCAAAATTGATGCAGTATACTGTTTGCAGTGAGGTCGCAAAATCGGAAAAATGACGTTTTAAAAACCTATTCACATTCGATTTTTTCGTCACAGTTATCAACTTATTTGTGTTTGAACTGTGAAACTGTGCGTAAACAGTGAAGTACTCACAGCAATAATGATAAATTGTGAAAAATTTAGACGCTTATTTTAAAATCAAAAGAAAAACGAACCTTCATTTTTCTTTTTTCTTATTTGTAGCAAAAAACTGTGCGTCGACACGTTATGTGTGCTTCACAAGCTGGCCAATCTGACATCTTGCTGAATTTTTTGAATTTTCATGTCCTATTGTGTGATGTCTGGCTTACAATCGGTGATTGGTTCAAGATATTGGTAGATATTGGTACGTTGCGGTAACGACAGACTAGACCCGCTATTTGATTGGCCGGTTTCTCGCTCCGGCTGCGCATGCGCGTCCTGCACATTCGGTTTGATACGATATAAATGGTTTTTCTGTTGTGTAATTGTCGCTAGTTAGGGTTTTTTGGCCATAGCAACAACAAATTCTAAAAATTAATAACCACATAATGTTAAGCCACAGTTCAACGCTCATAGTATCACAAAAATGAGTTTTAACGGAAGTTAAACTAAATTTTTATGTTTATAGATCACAAACATATTCAAAAAGTCATAATTGTTGTAATTGGACCTATCTTATCTCCATGTTTTTGTTGTTTTCAGTTTATTATGTACATACCAAACTATTTATCAATAATTTAATGGAAGCTGTGGACAGGAACAAGGCGTTCCCGTGCGACTGTGATAATTGTGATAAATTGTTTACAACAAGAAAAAGTCTCATTCGGCATGTACGAAAATTGCACCCACAGTCAATGAACAACATCCTTTATGGAAATGGTGAGAGTCACTATTATAATATCTGTACTAATGCATACATACAATTTTGCATAAGTCTAAATGAATGATAGAGTAAAATACATTAAACATAAACAACGCTGCAGATTGGATAAGTGACAATTAAACTCTGCATTGGAACAGTGTGTTATCAGTTATTTTAGTAGCGAGATGATAATGTGAAAAAATTTACGAAATAGCTAACAGCTATGGTGTTTGCGATGGTGATAGTTGTGAATGTTTACCGTTTTGTTTTAGCAAAATGTCAAGAAGTTGGGTGCCAATTTTCTCATAGAAACGTTTGTGAACTACGAAAACATTTAACAGCAGCTCACGCCATTTCAATGGATACGGAAGAGCGATTATTTACAATTTTTTCCTGTATGTATTGCAGCTGACATGTATTTAGTAATTTAAGTTAAGTAAGTTGTAATAGTGTACAGCTACAACATAAAAAACGCTTAATGATTTCCAGTTTTTTCAACACTGCTGAATAGTATTTTAGTACCATTATGTTTACTGAGTTTATTTTTTTATTTATATTTAGTTTCAAAGTAGCTGTTTGATGTTTCAGTGTTTACTTCATGGAAGGAAACTGTTGAGAAAAAATCTCACTCGTCATTCGTTCAGCGAAATGGTTGGAAAACATATCTGGGCGATACCGGCAGAATTCGTCAGCTGGAACTTTTTTGCAACAGGTATGTATAATCGCGTATGCATGCTAAAAAGTTATGAAACGGATGCTTACATTTTACTGACAGTAAAGTCAAACTAATATACTGTTTTCAAATTTTAACTTTTTACGTTACTTCATAATGTTGTACGTTAGCGTTGATAACATATGTAGTTAACTAAAAAATATTGTAAACATGACAGTTATTTATTTCAGATCCGGCTTTCACAAATCTGAAGCGGAAGTTCGTGCTCCAAAAATCAAGGGATCGTGTAAAATTAATTCGCTGTGCACCGCGACTATGAGCCTGACAACAGATAGCGGTGGTCAAGTACGAGTCCGCTACATCAGCACCCACTACGGTCACAATACAGAAATTCAGCACATAAGGATGTCAGCTAATGAAAAAGACTACATTCAACACTGTCTTCAAGAGCCAGGAGAGCCAACCGTGTCCCATGTATTCAAGAAACTTCGCAGTTTAGCACAAGGTTTGCCTATTTTTTATCACGGTCTTTGTTTTTGCTTATGCATAATCCAATATACAATAATGCATATATATACTAGGATATATGTACATTTGAGAAAATATACTAGGAATACACCCAGTTCAGAATACATTTAAAAATTATTCAAAAAGGGTCAAATAACGGTTAATTTTATGCCCATTTTTCATGAAGTACAACATTCCGATTCAGTATCGCTTCCGAGTGTTGCTTTTAGTTCAATTAGAATATTTAATATATTTATTATTTATTATATTTTGATTTAATTATTTATTATTTATTATATTATTTATTATATTTTGATTTTACATTTTAGCTGCACAAGAAAAAGGAGAGCCTCCACAACGAATACATTTCGCTGTTCGCGATGATGTGAAGAATGTGAGGCGCTCGTGTGGTCTTGAAAAATGGCGGCGGGATCCAAATGATCTAACCAGCGTTCAAATTCTTGTGACTGAACTGCGAACTCTTCCCGATTCCCCCATACTCTTTTTCAAAAACGAAGGAGAAATGTCAGCAGAAGAAGCTCTGACTTCTGACGAACTGTGTTTAATTATACAAACGCAGTATCAAAAAACGCGGTTGACAAAGTTCGGCAAACTGCTATTGATTGATGACACTCACAAGGTTACTGCTTATAAAAAGCATCACAAGTTGACAACTTTAATGGTTTTGGATGACTATATGGAAGGCGAAGTTGTAGCATGGATGATTGCTACACGGCAAGACACGGTTGTATATGAAATATTTTTTAAGTATGTGTTGGCGAGTCTTGAAAATACCAGAGTGGAATACTTCATGTCAGATGACTGCGCCGCATTTTTTAAAGCTTTTGAAGCAGTATATCCTCATTCAAATGGCACAAAAAAACGCCTCTGTGCATGGCATGTCCACCGAAATTGGATTAAAAAACTGGCTTCAGTAAAAGCTGTGGATCATGGCCAGAAAAACGAGTTTTACCAACAACTTTGCGCTCTAATGAATCAAAAAGCTATTCCAGATTTTTTGGTGAGTAAGGGCCGATTCATACTTACGGTTGTATGTCCGTTAAGCCTGCAAAAATACGAAATAATCACGCTATAATATTGTTTACACTGTTGGTGACGTATGTTTTACGTAATTTTTCCGGCTGAACGGACAAATGACCGAAAGTAAGATTCAATGCTAAATGTTTTTTAATGGTAATGTATAAGAAGCCTGGCATCATGAAATGAAGGATTTTGTTATCAATATAATTCACTTGCAATTCAATGTTATAACGTCCAATGTATGTGGACCACAATGTCACTTACACTTGTATACACACTCGTTATGCCTTCCACCTAGTGTTAACTGGAAGTCAGAATGTGAGACTTGCAAAAATGATAATAGCATTGCTTAACACTTTAGCGCTTGCTGTTTCAGGATATGGCAGCATCCATGAACAAGAAGTATTCAAACGACGGGCGATTCGAAGAGTATTGGAAATACTTTACATCCACATACTTGTCTCGACCAGAGGAGTGGGCTGTGTGCTACGACGAGTTCGCATGTTACGTTCGAACAAACATGTTCTTAGAAGCGTTTCACAAGCAGTTGAAATATAGGTATATACATGAATATTTAATTAAATTTTTAGCAAATCACTAAGTCAGTGACCAATTGCGTTCAGTTTGCACATGCAAAGAAACTTAATGATAAGTATATGTAAATAATTTAAGTCACTAAAAAATTTTGAAAACATTGTTGCAAAAACTTGGTTAAATTATTGCTCAAAAAACCCGTCAGCAGAACCTTCACCTGTTACAGGTCGGGTCATGACCATAGATGTGCATACAGACAGGGGGGTAGGGGGGTATCCACACCCGTAAGGGGATCCGCATACCCCCCTCAGACGGCAGATTTGCTTTTGTGCATTTATGGATGACAATAATTAGTCACTCATGATATTGCTTTTTTTGCAGTGAATTCTACTTCGCGGGTTCACCCAATCATCGTCTGGACAAGCTAATCGGGCACCTGCTCAGTTACGACCGGAACAGAAAGTTTGATAATTTAGTCAAACATATAATGGGAAAGGTGTCCTCACGAATTTCGACCATTAATGTCCGACATACCGCGCTCTACTGAGTGTTCAACTGTTCAAAATATTTCTCAAAAAAATCATGTGCTCAGTCGTATAGCTTCTGAAAAGCAATCTGGAAGTTCTATTTTGTTCAACGTTTGCGAGGACCGCTCCGCGTTCTTTCCAGCGCTGCTCAATTTCATACATTGCTATAAGTGTTCATGCAAGGATTATTTCAGAACAACTATTTGCAAACATATCCACCTGGTTGTGCGGTTCGACACCAGCACCAATTAAGTCCCGCAGATAATGACCTAACTGGATCAGCAACGAATTATTCCTCAGTCTGATCCTGATTTTGAAAGGTAGAGAGCGCTTAGATTTGTGGCCAGAAAAGCCCACAATTATGGAGCAGCTAAAATTTGATGAGTTTGCACGCGTGGGAGAAATGATGCTGGCAAAAAATCTAAATGCCGACGCGACCCTGCAGGTACGAAAACTCCTCAGTATGATCACTGAAATCGGCGCTCGTGAGCAGTTGCGCCGTGAGAATAATGATACTGCAGAATATTCCAAGGACTTAACAATTTCTAAAGGCTCACGCGCAAAAACGATCAGACAAAAACGATATGAACCTGCAAGCTCCAAGAAAAAAGTCAAACTGTATCAGGGACCAACTGTTTCCGCCGAAAATGTCATTGCCAAAAAATTTTTGAATCATCCAGCAAGAGATCATTCTTATTGCTCATACTGATTTTTTAGTTATAACACAAGTTTAATTGTTGTTCTATTGAAGTCTATATTGATGTGTAGTCATTATATACATTTGCAATATTATGTGATAAACGTGTTATGTGCATCGCCAAAACATTGTGTTTTTGTCCAGTTGTAAAAGTGAAAAATGTTTCAATGTTTAGTAAAACGGTTTGAAGTTTACGAAGTGGTATACAGTAGCATTAGACATAAAGGGTTAATAGCTATGGTAGTGGTAGTATATAATACACACCAGCAGCCTCTTCCCCAGCAAGCAAGTATACATGTATGTATATATATATGTATATATATATATATATATATATATATATATATATATATATATATATATATATATATATATATATATATATATATATATATATATATATATATATATATATATATATATATATATAGGAAGGTAACCCGCGGATACGCTCTGGTGCTAGTACTAGTTCATTTGCGTTACGAAGCCATGGAGCGTCAGTGGTGCCACTTCAAGAGTGACTACATCCGTGTAGAGGGGCCAGCCCCTTAAGGCATAATGCCATACACGGACCCTGTTATTGTGGTACCCATTCACCGACCAGATGAAGATGAACTGCTGGGTTGGCAGGAGCAATGTGGCCCTAATTTTTGGCTCAGATTAGAAATCGAACGCCGTAACTGTTCGGCCACATGACCACAGTATATACTAAAACGGTAGCTTAATATAGCCGTAAACATCAACATGATTAGTCAGTGACGGTCAGTAGAATAAATCGTATACCAATGATATATATGTACAATAGAAAATATAATATAATAAATAACAATAATGCAGACGAAGAATATGACTGCTATGCTGTTTTACTGCTGCAAAAGACCTTGCCAAATCAAAGGCCATATTACAGAAGTAAGCACAGAAATAGTCAGTCGCCAATGTCACTGAGTAGTCGGTCTGAAACACAAAATGAAATATAGAAATATAGATTATATTAAATACATTTTTAAGGTTGCATTGTATACCCCATTTTTTGCGTATATATAGTGCTAAAGTATGTTGGACCGGACCTGTTTGGCGGAAGCGAGGTCGGGTTGGGGAGGGGGCAATTCTTCCCAATCGCCCCCCCCCCCACGCCTATTATGTTGATGACTAATTTTTCACGTTTCAAAATATATCGTGTCTACAATGGAAATTTTAAAACCAATATGATAGTTTCAGCTTGTGATTCGAGTAGAACACTTTGAGGCTTGATGGGAGTATTTTTACTTCGACGAGGTACCGCCCCTATAATCTGAGTACTCCGTCAGTGCGTACTGGGGTTAAACGCAATTGGGGGGGGGGTAGTGGGCCTATTTTTTGAGTAGAGCACCTTGGGCAATGCATTCTTGCTTCAAAAACCCCTATTTCATTTTTTGGATTTTCTGAGATACGATCCCCCAATGAACCCTCAGTGAGCTGCCATTTTTTGGGTTTTAAAAGTGGGGGGGGGGGGGCTTTGGGGGGGGGGGGCGTTGGACTGGGGGGGAGGGGCACTAACCTATATATATATATATATATATATATATATATATATATATATATATATATATATATATATATATATATATATATATATATATATATATATTTTTATATATATATATATATATATATATATAATATATATAATATATTATATATTATACATATGTCAGTGGCGGATCTAGGATGAAATTTCGGGGGGGCGGCGAAACCGACAGCCGGCGAGTTTCTGGAAGCTAGCAAATCAAGAAATTTTACTAAGTTTTTATTTTGACATTACAGACCACGAATTCACTAAAATGTCATTTTTGCACCGATAAAACCTCTAGAACGACACACAACACGGTGAATATAAAGCAAATAAACTGTACACAATGCACCCATGTACACTCATGCAGTGTGTTGTCATAGTCAAGAGAAACCCACATAGTCGCAGGGGTCTGGGGGCGGCAGCCTCTAGAAAAAAAAAGAAGAAAATTTGGATTTTCCGGCTGAATTTGGTCAACTGGAGACGTATCAGAAAATTTTTTAAAGAGGAAACGTCCCATCAGACATTGCATTTTAAGGGAATAGCTAAAGTGGGGGGTGGAGGTACAAAAAAGTGGGGGGGGGGGCTAAAGTGGGCGGGGCGACGAAAAGTGGGGGGGCTCCGAAAAGTGGGGGGGCTCCGAAAAGTGGGGGGGCCTCCCCACGCCCCCTCGGTAAAAAAATGCCGGAGTGAGGGACGTTTTCGAAATTGTTTTCGAAAGCCCTTGTTTTCTCCGTTCTTATCGTGTCTAAATGGTGTCAAATAATTGTTTACAATTTTTTAGAATCAAAACAAAGGCTCTTTGACCGGGTTCCTGCCGAAAAATTGGCCAAATTCGCCAGAAACGTCCAATTTGTGACCAAATACAAACTTGGCCTTAATTTAGGCTTGGGCTTAAGCTTAGGTTTAGGAATTAGGCTTAGTATGGGGCTTAGGCTTAGGCTTAGTATCAGGCTTAGGCTTAGGTTCAGGCTTTGGTTGAGCTTCAGGCTTAGGCAATAAAAAATCGAAATTTTCAGAAAAAATCCTGCCAGCTTAGCGTAGAAAGTCTTGCCAACTAAGCCCAGACGATGCCTTAAAACATCACAAAGCACTCAAAACTATCCAAAAACAAAAATTATAGCCATTTTTGGCATCGAACTTTGGCCTACGTTCACTTGAAAATGCACACGTGAAAATGCAATTTTCAAGGGGTCATAGCTCAGAAAATCCAAATTTGTGTGTAACAGTTGAAAAAACAGCTTCTTGTTGTTATTATGGCCTGTTCATTCAGTAATATTTGTCAGGATGAGTGACAGAAAAGACACTGGCCTTATGCCTCCTCTACGGAAAAGATGGCTGGGGGTACTTGGGATCGGTAACTAGACTAGTCGTAGCTCACCTGATGCCCCGCGCTCAACCAACTAAGCTATCAGCCCAGCACAACAGTTGCTGTTACGAGTACTTTATATACTCAGCTGATTAACTCATCTGACTGCTACTACCAGTATCAGCCAATCAGCTGTTTATCCTGTTACACTTCTTTCCCCATAAGAGAGGCCGGAATCCCGGGGGCTTCTGATGGCACACGTCTCAGGATTCAACCGAAACAACCTGGGCGGTAGTCGGGGATTGCCCGATCAGTAGCACATATCTCGGGGTTCGACCGAACATACCGCTGGCAGTCGGGGATCTCCCGGTCTTCCGTGGCCAACTATATACCAAGAAGCACACCCGGTCCAAGCTCTGCTACCAAATGTAACAGTTGAAAAGATGGCTGGGGGTACTTGGGATCGGTAACTAGACTAGTCGTAGCTCACCTGATGCCCCGCGCTCAACCAACTAAGCTATCAGCCCAGCACAACAGTTTCTGTTACGAGTACTTTATATACTCAGCTGATTAACTCATCTGACTGCTACTACCAGTATCAGCCAATCAGCTGTTTATCCTGTTACATTGTGGATAGGTTTTCTATTACAAAAAATGCTTCCCTCAAGGTGCTCTACTCCAAAAAGTAGGTCCACTATTCCCCCCCCCCCCAACTGCACTTGATCCGCGTATTGCGTAACGTCTTTGCACAGTTTTTCTGAACACGTATTTTCCACGCGAAGTTTAATAGAGGGAAAATACTGTTGCTATTGTGGCCCCGTTCGTTCCAAAAAACCCACACTGCCATAATTGTCAAATTTTGACTCAGTCAGTCAGTAGCAGTTGGTTGCTTCAAAATTTGGCATTTTCCGCTTTTAAATACGCTAAAAATGCTGTAGTTCTGGTCGAAACTGCACTGATCTTAAGTTTAAACTCATTTTCAATACAAAGGGACACCACAAAAAAGTTTAAGTATTTTGTTCAAAAACGCACAAACTCCTGCATATTTCAAGCCAAACCGACAAGAAAGTCATTTATCAAACAGGAATGTGCATGAAGCGCATGCGCAGCCAACGCAAGAAACCGGCCAATCAAATAGCGGGTCTAGTCTGTTGTTACCGCAACGTACCAATATCTACCAATATTTTTAACCAATCAACATTTGTGAGCCAGACATCACACAATAGAGACATAAAAGTTCAAAAAATCAAGCCAGATATCAGATTGGCCAGCTTGTGAAGTACATGTAATGTTTTGACGCACAATCCTTTGCCACAAATAAGAAAAATAAAAAATGAATGTTCGTTTTTCTTTTGATTTCAAAATAAGTGTCTAAATTGTTCAGAATTTATCATTATTGCTGTGAGTACTTTACAGGTTACGCACAGTTTCACAGATCCAACAGCCATTACTCCACAACCACTCGCGCAATTTGCACTAAATTTTGTGTGCATAAACTAGAGTATATGTGCTTTTACTTTTTGCAAAGAATCTAAACAAAAAGTTTTTAATTGGGATGAAATTATCGAATGTGAATAGGTTTTCAAAACGTCATTTTTCCGACTTTGCTACTTCACTGCTAACTGTATGCTGCATCAATTTTTCTGAAACTTGGCAAAAAAGTTTGCCTTGAAACATATTTTTAGAATATATAAAGAACAATGACCTATCTTTCACTGAAAAAGTTTTGTAGTCGCGCAAAATCGACTGCTTTCGCGACACTACCCCCTTAATCCAGGTTTGTTCAAGCCTGGCTTTTTATCCGAGCTTTATATTCATAATGAAAAAATCAATAAAATATACGTGAAAACCGGAATTATAGTCCAAGCTTAATTTTCATGGATACCATAAGCTCGGCTTTTTATCCCAGCTTTTAGGGTGTGGGTAAAATCCGGCCCCGGCCCCGGCGCCGGCTCTTTCCCCGGCTGAACTTTCAGTGGGTAAAACCCGGCCCCGGCCCAGGGCACGCCAGTGGCTTAGCATTTTGAAAAAATGTTTGAAATTTAGCTTGTACACGCACACTGGCAGGTGCACAGGTTTGAAAAAAACAAACCCAAATTTCCATTACAAGCTTTAAAAAAATGAACAACTATTGATTCAAAGTGATTCACCAAAAATTGATTCAACTATTGAGCAAAATTTATTTAACTTTTATTCAAAATCAGTGGCATGTACGGACGGGGCCGGGGCCGCATTTTACCCACTGAAGGTCGGGGCCGGGGCCGGGGTCAGGGCCGGATTTTACGCACACCCAGCTTTTATGAATACCAAAAAGGCTAGATAAAAAGCCGAGCTTGGTGTTATCAAGAGTACATAATAGCTTCTCACTCTGTATAGAAGAAGAGTGAGACACTCTCCAGCCTGCCTGTGTTCTAGCACAGGCAGATGCGCTGGTCGTTTTCAGGCTACATGTTGACATTCTATTCAACATGTGACTGGCCAATCAGCGCGTAGATTCCCTGCGTAACACACTTTAGTATATAATCGCTGATGCGTTGATAAGCATTAAGATAGGGATAAAAGCTTAATAACTCATTATTTATTCATAGTCTGCTTGCAAAAACATTAAAAAAGGTTTGCAAATACCTCTAGGGATATTTTGGCAAACTTTCAGCGAAATTGATTGAGAAACTTTTGAGATATAAACTTTTCTGAATTTCTTCAAAGTTTTTCAATTAATTTCGCTGAAAGTTTGCCAAAATATCCCCAAAGGTATTTGCAAACCTTTTTTAATGTTTTTACAAGCAGACTATGAATAAATAATGAGTTATTAACCTTTATTCCTATCCCGTTTTATGATTGGAGCACGTGCACAGGCGTCTGCCAATCAGAGAATAGAAGCTCGCTTCTGATTGGCCAGTCACATGTTGCACAGAATGTCAACATGTAGCCTGAAAACGACCAGCGCATCTGCCTGTGCTAGAACACAGGCAGGCTGGAGAGTGTCTCACTCTTCTTCTATATAGAGTGAGACGCTATTATGTACTCTTGGTGTTATGAATACGAAGAGCCGGGATTTTAGGCCGGCTTGCTCAAAGCTCGGATAAAACGCCGAGCTTGCACTTTTATAAATACGGGACCAGTTTAAATTTGGTCAACAATTCTGGTGAATTTGGCTTGGCTAATTTTTCGGCATGAACGGAATCAAAGTACTTCTGTTTTGATTCCAAATAATTGTTTATAATCATTATTCCGACACCATTTTAAGGAGGCGCTACGGGAATCAAGGATTTGGGCTATATTTTTTGAAAACAGCAAAAATGACCGGTCATTCTTGAAGAAAAGTTATTCAGAACGCTATTTTGAATGTTTTGACGTGTATATCTCTATAACAAAAAAATTGGAAAAAATCAAACAATTTATATACTGATTTTATTCAACTGTCAAACAAATTCAGTAAGTAAGCCAGTGCATCAACGATTTTCAAGGTTTTGTAAACCGTTGATACAGAGTTAATATTGGTCTTAGTTTAAAACTAAAACAATTTTATTGCGCTTTTTGAAAAAAATTGCAAAAAAAAACCATTTTTAGAAGCATCAGACTCAAATAAAGATAGTGTAAATACAAAACCAATTTTTCGGCATTTGATTACAAATTACTGGTACTTTGTTTTTCTCCAAAATTTTGCATAATAATAGCCTTTACCTCTGCGCAGTTTGAACAAAGTTTTTTATTTTTTTAAAATTTACTCAAGAATTTTTTTTATTTGATTTTTACTGCTCAGAGCTCCACTTCAAAAACACAACGGTAAATTTTTTCCAAACCCAGTGCAATTGCTAAAAACCAAAATAACGTTCAACTAGAGAAGCACAAAAGCTACACGTTGATATACATTGCAAAAAAGTTTTAAATTCGTTACTGGTAACATACACATTCGTTACCAGAAAAAGACGAAGCTTCGTCCAAAAGGACCAAGGTTTGTCCCAAAAGACGAAGCTTGGTCCAAAAAGACGAACGTTTGTCCAAAAAAATACCTTCGTCTATTTGAAACAAGCTTCGTCTTTTAAGACAAACCTTTGTCCTCTTGGACAAACCTTCGTCTTTTTTTGGTAACGAAGCTTGGTCTTTTTGGACAAACGTTCGTCTTTTTGGACCAAGCTTCGTCTTTTAAGACAAAACTTGGTCCTTTTGGACAAACCTTCGTCTTTTATTGGTAACGAAGCTTTGTCTTTTTGGACAAACGTTCGTCTTTTTGGACCAAGCTTCGTCTTTTAAGACAAAACTTGGTCCTTTTGGACAAACCTTCGTCTTTTTTGGTAACGAAGCTTTGTCTTTTTGGACAAACGTTCGTCTTTTTGGACCAAACTTTGTCTTTTAGGACAAACCTTGGTCCTTTTGGACAAAGCTCCGTCTTTTTCTGGTAACGAATGTTCGTTACCAGTAACGAATTGGAAACTTTTTTTGCAATGTACTGTATATCTTATGATTATCCGTAAAGTTTGAGCAGAGTTATCGTTTGCCAAAAATTTGCTCACGTTCGGTGTTCTGAGTGTGTGCTAGAATTCTTGAATTGAATTTTCCGTACATTTTTTTTACTAGTTTCTGCTTAAATTTTGTTTTTCGAATTCTTACTTTTTTCCGCATTGTTACGAATACGGTTCAGTCAAAGGTTTTTTTGACAGTCAGTGAGAGGTCATTGTCTGTTTTATCAAGATTTTCGTTGCTTATACTCAGGTTGTCATTGCTTTCAACCCTACTTAGATTTGATAAACGCGCATATCTACACAGCATTAGCCTCGAGACTGGTGAGATTGATTGCAGCCCACTTAAGGTTGTACATAGTTTCATTAATGAGGTTTTTGCAATTTCAGTGCAAAATTTGCACCCACAGTATATGCTCGGCTACGAATGATACCTGGGCCCGATTTATCGAAGCAAAATGTTCGTCGTTGAAAATGTTCGTCGTTGAAAATGTTCGTCGTTGAAAATTTTGGATTAATCGAAACATTTTCAACGGCGAACATAACATGTAATTATAGGACAAATGTTCGTCGTTGAAAAACAAATGTTCGTCGTTAAAAAACAAATGTTCGTCGTTGAAAATGTTCGTCGTTGAAAAACAAATGTTCGTCGTTGAAAAACAAATGTTCGTCCTTTGAAAAACAAATGTTCGTCGTTGAAAAGCCTAAAGCCAGTTTAGCCTAAAGAATCTTGCTAGCTAAGCCTAGACGATGCCCTAAAACATCATAACGCACTCAAAATCATACGAAAGCTACGACTCTAGCCACTTTTGGCTTCAAACTTACACACGTTTGTTTTACGTTCACTTTACCACTTACACACGTTCAAGTTATACATACACAGTCGTTTAAAGTTGGGTGATAAGGGCTGTTTTTAGACGTTCGTTGGCGTATATAGAATAGAGGGCGGTAGACACGATTTGACGATTGATTACGCAATAAAAATTAGCAACCACCAAGTGTGTGTCAATGGTAATTTAACAAGCCCAATTTTCGGCAAAAATATTCAGTAAGCAAAAAGTTTTAATTTTCAAGTACATTGGCCAGGGGCCATCGTAAACCTGTTGGGACAGCTAACATGTAATTTTTAATGCCATTTTCTAAACCTGTCTGCTAATCATACTGCAAAACCTTCAGATTTTGTTCAATAGGCATGTATGTCGTTAACATTTTATCTGCAAAGTTTCCAAAACTATGTTGTAACATAGGCACCTTATGGAATAAATTTTAGTAGGCACTCTTAGCTGTAAAACACAAGACGGTAGAATGGTGTAGTGGTTTAGCTGTTGTACTCATAAACCGAAGGCTGTTGGATCGATTCCGGGGAAAGCAATTTTTGTAATTTTTTTTACGATGCCTGTGTAACAGCGGAAATTGCAAAGGCAGTACATTAACAGAAGCAAGCCAGCAAGGTAGGTAAGTAGGTAGACGGAAGGTGCTTAGCACGTATTATTTACCCATAAGCAGACACCCGAATTTTTCCCCGTCCCCCCCCACGGAGGCGGACGTGTAAAACAAACTCCGCACATGAGCACTTCAACGTTAGCAGCGCACTAAGAATACAAATAAATTAAAGACATGTTGGGCTGTGGCCCAATAGGAAAAATGTAAAATCGGCAATACATGTGGAGGAATTTATGTAGGATATTCATGTAGGATATTCATGCAATATTCATGTAGGAAAAATTACTTCGATAAAGGTGCTCACCCAGAAATGCAAAAAAACGAACTTGAAAACACAGTGCATTTTTTATTTCGAACGATTAGAAGACCAACAAGGCTCGAATTGGTCGCCAAATGTCACTAATATACCTTAAATTACATGCCCTTCATTATTCGGCGGCCAAAAGCCACCCCAAGTCAACTTAAACGAACCCCCAAACGAAACGGGTGGCATTACTTTTGAGAGTTCTTTCTGCACTTTTGATGACTGAAATGTTTTTCATAAATAGTAAGGTAATGAAATCATATGTTTTTTAGTCAAACTTCAGTTTGAGTTGTTTTAATAGTCAAATCTCATGAGTTACTGCAGATTTTAAGTAGAATCTTATGGGTTCGGTAGCTTTTAAGTCAAATCTCATGGGCTACGTTTTTTAAGCATTGAAGAACCACAGCATTTACGTTGACTATTTAAATTTATGCAGAATTGTTTTAGCTTGTGCAGTTTTTACTTATTTTTTTGGTCTAACGACGAATTTTCAATATAGGCCTAGATATTTGTATTTTATAACAGGTTATCACTGTAACTATTTGCATTTTTTACTAGTCTGTGTTTGAAATTTAATACCTGAAAAACGTTTTATGAAAAATTAAGTTAATTAATATAAGTTTTTTAATGAGTTACACAATTTACAAAAAAACTGAATTTCAGACATAATACGAAGGTTAATAAAATACAATAGGTATACTGCTATGCTAAACTTGTTACAAAACTTGTTTTTATGCGATATTAAAACTAATTTTCAGAATCAGTCAACAAAAGCAGACAAACAAGCATACTGCTCTGTTTCCTAAGGAATAGGAAAACAATAAGAAATGCACAAGCTACAAAATGGGCCAAAATGTACAAATTCCATGCGTTTATTTCAATAAATTAACGCAAGTTTCCTTAAAATAACCTAAAGATAGCACTGAAGGCCCAAAAATTGGAATTCCCGCTTAATTTATGCCCTAACTAATCAAATAGCAACTCCAAACTTGATTAGTCAAGCTTATTTCTTATTTCGACTTTCTTATTTCTTATTTCTGCACTGTGAACGCATTAGGCTTTACTTCTTATTTTTTTATTTCTTATTTCTTATTTCTTATTTCTTATTTCTTATTTCTTATTTCTTATTTCTTATTTCTTATTTCTTATTTCTTATTTCTTATTTCTTATTTCTTATTTCTTATTTCTTATTTCTTATTTCTTATTTCTTATTTCTTATTTCTTATTTCTTATTTCTTATTTCATATTTCATATTTCTTATTTCTTATTTCTTATTTCTTATTTCTTATTTCTTATTTATTATTTTTTATTTCTTATTTCTTATTTCTTATTTCTTATTTCTTATTTCTTATTTATTATTTATTATTTTTTATTTCTTATTTCTTATTTATTATTTCTTATTTATTATTTCTTATTTCTTATTTATTATTTATTATTTCTTATTTATTATTTCTTATTTCTTATTTCTTATTTCTTAGTCCTTCTTATTTCTTATTTCTTATTTCTTATTTCTTATTTCTTATTTCTTATTTCTTATTTCTTATTTCTTATTTCTTATTTCTTATTTCTTATTTCTTATTTCTTATTTCTTATTTCTTATTTCTTATTTCTTATTTCTTATTTCTTATTTCTTATTTCTTATTTCTTATTTCTTTATTTCTTATTTCTTATTTCTTATTTCTTACTTTTTCATTTCTATTTTCTTATTTCTTATTTCTTATTTCTTATTTCTTATTTCTTTATTTCTTATTTCTTATTTCTTATTTCTTACCATTTCTTATTTTTTCTTATTTCTTATTTTTCTTTATTTCTTATTTTTCTTTATTTCTTATTTCTTATTTCTTATTTACTGTTATTTTCTTAGTTTCTTATTTTTCCTGTATTTCTTATTTTTTATTTCTTTTTTCTTATTTCTTTCTTTCTTATTTCTTTATTTCTTTTATTTCTTATTTCTTTTCTTCTTATTTTTTCTTATTTCTTATTTCTTTTTTATTTCTTATTTCTTTATTTTCTTATTTCTTATTTCTTTATTTTCTTATTTCTTATTTTTTATTTTTTATTTTTTATTTTTTATTTTTTATTTTTTATTTTTTATTTCTTATTTCTTATTTCTTATTTCTTATTTCTTATTTCTTATTTCTTATTTCTTTTTTCTTTTTTCTTTTTTCTTTTTCTTTTTTCTTTTTTGTTTTTTGTTTTTTCTTTTTTCTTTTTCTTTTTCTTTTTTCTTTTTTCTTATTTTTTATTTATTATTTCTTATTTATTATTTATTATTTATTATTTATTATTTCTTTATTTCTTTATTTCTTATTTCTTTATTTCTTTATTTCTTATTTCTTATTTCTTATTTCTTTATTTCTTATTTCTTATTTCTTATTTCTTATTTCTTTATTTCTTATTTCTTATTTCTTATTTCTTATTTCTTATTTCTTATTTCTTATTTCTTATTTCTTATTTCTTATTTCTTATTTCTTATTTCTTATTTCTTATTTCTTATTTCTTATTTCTTATTTCAAATTCTTATTTCTGCCCATGATTTCTTATTTCTATTTTATAATTCTTATGTCTTATTTTTTATTTGTGCGCAGTGAAAACCGGGCCTAAGAGTCAATATGCGCATTTATATGTACAATAAACATATTTTTAGAATCTCATGGGTCTTCTGAAGTAGTTACTAGGTTTTTCGACGTCACTAGACAAAGTTGAAAAAATGGAGATCCCACAAGGATTTTTTACCCCGTTTAGTTTAGGGCATGCCCCCCTTTTCTACAAAAGAAAGTATTTGACTTTGCGGTCATAAATAGAGATGAAACAGTCCTCTGTATGTAAAAGCTTTTTTACATTTGAGCTCACATCTGTTAATGTTGAAAAATGAGACTCCAAATTGCACCTAAATTGAAGCCATGTCGGAGCAAAAATAAGGGGTCCAGTTTTTGCCTCAAAAAAACATACATACGAGACCCTTGTTTGATACCGTTAATACACAGCTGCCTACAAGGACTGTAGTAAACGCAAGTTTTCAGGAATGTACCATTTACCCAAATTGAGAAAACAAAAAAAAGTGTTGGCCTTTTTCCCCAACATGGAGTAGATTTCTTCACCCGCCTCATTAATGTCTAGATTTCCATTACTAAAACGCTTGCTAAACTATCGTTTTCAGGACTGCTTTCGAAATAGCAATTTCTAAAACGCACTTATGTTCATAATGAAATTCGTAATCATTCTACATGCTAAATATAAGCAACATACATTTTTCTTAACCTAGGACTAGTTCTTCTAAAACTAGGTCCAGATAAAGTCTAAAGCCCGGTTCATACTTGTCCTTAAGGACTCAGGGACAGGGACAAGGACAATTTTCGGTCATCTACTGTGAACAATTGACACAAGCGTTTCGGCTAATTTTTTGCATACGATCTGCAAGTGATCCAAGCAGTAATCATGCGAAAAGTCGACTTATTTGGCCAGGCAGTTTTGTTGGAATCGCTTAAGGACAAAACGATAGGGACAAGGATAAGGACGAATATGAACCGGGCTTAAGGCTGACACCTAGTTTCAGCAAGAATACCTTCGTGAATACCACCTTAAATGTCCAACTACGTTTTACTTTCATTTGGAAAATATTTATTTGATTTTAATCATTATTGTCATTTCTACATTTTTCCAGATTTTTATTAATTACATTAGAACTTTCGACGAAAAAAATTTAGAAACATATCTCCCAAGACGAAACAAATTTCGTATATTGTGACAAAAGATCCGCCGCTGAGAACTCCAATCACCCCGCCGAAATTGGACACCATTTGGAAAAACTAAAATGGCAACATATTGATTAGGTATATAACCAGACGTTTATTTATATGGCCACAAACTGTGATTATAATATGAAACGATTAGAATGAAAAGCTGTTAATAAAATTGTCATTCCCAGTAATAGAATAATATGTTCATTACAAAATATCGCCCGATTCGTTACGAAACTCGTCAATTTTCTTAAACCATGGTTGACGAGTCAATTGAAATTTCAGCAAAACAGAGACCTGCACTTGTTGTTGCTGCAGGTTTGACATTTCAACTGAGCTAAAACCATGGTTTAAGAAAATCTAGAAAATTCCTAACGAATCGGACGACATTTCATAATGAAATTATGTGCTATCATGCGAAAACGTAGGTAAAACCATGGTTTAGTATAATCACCTTTGTGAAATCCACCCATAGTGTATATTTTAGATTTAGTTTAGTTCCATCACAACGCTTACTAGCAGTTGATTATGCTAAATTTGTTGGCAGCGGTAGGAATTGAACACAGGTTTGAGTGTCAAATTAGACAACAGCAATTCTAATCAGGTATTTTTATTATCTTATTATCTTACTTCGTATGCCGGCTTTTCAGACAATAACGTGTAAGAAGCGGTGTTGAGGTAAACGTTGACAATAGTGGTGTTGCTGAAATGTACACAGCATAAATTAAACAATAACCAATTTAAACAAAGATAAAATAGTTTTAGTAAACGACATTATTTTCCTAAAGTAACTGCAATTCATAGGTTTTTTTGCTTCAATAATCTATATTCTTTACTTAACACAACTTTTTTACACGGACCTTGTCAATATTTTGAAATAAATTGACAAATTACTGGTGGTTATGTATTTATTGGTGTATTGGCATTGGTATATAGATATTGGCGATATTAATTCACATTTTCTGAGATTCCAATCAGAAACGATAGACTACTACCATTTAATTTCATTTGATACATCTTACGTCGAATTAGGTTTCGACCTCATTTAAACAAAACAAATGCTTCGAACTGATTTCGGAAATAATTTTGTAGTGTATTTGTTGTCGTCACGTTTTCTCCCGAGATGTAAAAAATGAAATTATCCTAGACTGAAACTGAGCTAAAACAATTGTTTGTTAGTCCCGTGCGAGTCTAGTTATGTGTTGTTACAGTTTTGATTATGAATCCCCGAAGGCTGAGTTCAAATTTTCGTCATTTTTTGACACTTTGGTCGAATCGAATGATTTTGCGTTTTGTACTCGAAATTTCGATGGGGCAATTTTAAATATAAAATTAATATTTATTTATATTAAAGTTTAGACGACTAAACGACTTTTAAAATCATTTTTTTTAAATGATTAAAAAATTTAATTAAATTTATATTTCTTGGTTGTCGTAGCTAAATTATAAGGTATAAGTGTATAATTATACGGTAAATTATACATGTCAACAATAAAAAGTTATTAGACTTTTGACACAGTTTTGACAGTTTTTTAGTTTTGCTGGAAAATGTATATTGTCTGCTATAAACTCAAAAATTTGGATCGACCCGAATAATTATGGAAATGATGCAAGATCATGCACGTTTTACCAGCCTACAAGCCAAATATGTAAGTATGTATACACTAGCAACAAACAAAATTGACGTACTTTAATAGTCCATTTTTCTGAAATTAATAAACTGTAATATTTGTATGATTGTGCTTGCAAGAATCACTAGCTTATTTAAAGTTTACGTCGTACTATTTGAACAAAAAATATAAATGTTAAAACAAAGTATGAACAACAAAACAAAACAACAATAACTAACCAGTCTGTTAATTTACGAAAATATAAATAAAAACAACTAAAGTACTAAGCTGTTGGTCTATCTGATGCTGTTTCGCTAATTATGAGATTTTACAATTTTGAGACACTTTTTTATGTTGTTCGAGAAACTGCATCAAAGCCGCATTACTGTTGCATCAAATTTCAACCAATTCTTCTGTCTTGATTCGATGTGATGCGGCTTTTGAAAATCAAATTGATTTGGTTTGGTGCAAGTTTATCAATTTTTGAATTAATGTGATATTTTTTGACCCTTCCCTTCAAGAATTGTGACTTAAGGTGGTAGTTTCGCATGTGCAGCTTATTTTGATGAGCTGTTACTCGGTTGTTTTAGAAGCTATTCATCAGCGGTTTTTTGCATTTTAATGCCCAAGAATGGTACCGTAAGCACATATATTTGTTTTGTTGACAATTTTGACTGTTTATCCAAAAGACGCTGTGAAAAATCTCAAATTTTGCATTTTTTCATGTTTTTGCGCCATGTTTGATTATGGAAAGAATATGACTTGATGAAGTCATAAATTTAGTCTAAATTAATTTAATTTAATTTAGTTTAATTTAATTCCAATTTAGTCTAAATTCACTGGTAGGTGTCTCAACACATGCATAGTTTCATTTGGATAAGTTTTCAAAATGCTTCAGTACTTTAAAACTAAGCTTCAAAAAAGAAATTTTTTGAATTTCGTAAAAGTTTATGGCTTGAGAAAACAAAAAGTACAATGCCTATTGCAAAAAAATTAATATAGACATTTTAGTTTTTTTATTTTGGTTAAATATTATGAATATAGACTGCACACATAATCAGCAAATTAATATTTTCGAGTACATGACGTATCTAGTAGTTTAATGAACTCGTGTACGTTGCCATGGCAACCACGGCAATAAATTTCATCACCATAGTCTAAAGTGACCTACTGTCTTCCAATATGACCGCTAATACATTCAAACTACAGTACAGAAGCTACGTAAAAGGAATATATAACATCACGTCTTGTCACGCATTTTCGGGCGTTCTTAGTCAAAAATGGGGGTAATATACTTCAGAGCTTATAACCCTGACTATATAACAGTTGGCAACATAAGTTTTGACACAACACTGTAGTACAACTTTATCTAGTTTGGTGCCGAGTTTTGAAGATATGCGCAGCTTAAATTTTACATCACATTATTTTAAAGAGAAAATCGGAGTTAAATTCAGAAAGTGTCAATTTCCTGAAAACAATTGCAGTTAAATATGCGTTTTAACGTTTCAAACTGATCTTCAGTAAAATATCTAAATTCCTTTTTTAATTTAGTGAAAATCAATACTGTTTTTGAGAAAAATTTGTTTAAAAATCATGAAATATTGTAAAAATAGCCAAAAAACGTCAAAAACACTACTTTGTTTTGTTATAACTATAGTGTAACTGATTATAAGGAAACTATAATTTGCCCATATATTTGCCTAAAAGTGCCTCATATGTGTACCAAATTTCTTAAAGTTAGCTGTTGGTTCGAGCGAATCGCGAAAAAAACTGCAAATTCGAAACTACCACCATTGAATTTACGCAAAAAATGTTAACGGCAGAAGTGCAGCTTGTAGCTATAAATTTTTAAACAGTTTTTAACGCAAAATTTTATTTTACTATATAAAACTTTACTTATCGAATTGATATTGTGAATTTGTCGTATGTACCTGCGCCTTGTCAATGTAATAGTTTGATGTGCGGGTTGTTTCAAAATAGCCGTGCCTAAAAATTCAATTTATTCTCATATAATTCCTTAACTCGTTGATCTGAACTAGATAGTGACTAGTGAGTACCAAATTATGAGTGCACCAATCATACAACTAAGGTGCTGGACGATTAGGTAAAAGCATACAAGGGCAAATAAAGGACAACCTAATCTACTGGAAGGAACTAGTCTGATTACTATGGAGCATGAATTTTCCCAGTTTTCTCCAGAAAAATCTACGACGGTGGTAAAATTGTTTTTAAAATTGAATAGTAGCACAGGTTAAGACAAAGATGTTAAGAGAGGGGTGTCCCCACATAAATAACTGAAATAGCAATCAAATAGCGCTTTTATTGCAAACAATGAAGAGCAGCGCGTTTCGCTCGTATAGCGCAGATTGTTCAATTAACACTACGTTTAGCACTAGAGCAAACAGCGCAAATTGCACCAAATAGCCACATCATATCTGACGTTACGGTTAAAATTAAATTTTGCCGCCAAACCGGTACCGGCATGGCCAGGGACAATCGCAGTGTTGTTGCCACCCCGTCGTATCGGACTCGTACGGACCAACTTTTTCCCAAACGCAAGGCCCTGCAACAGTCTCGTCTCTATATCATATGTCTTTATATTTATTTAATACAACTTCATATAATTCCGTTGTTGACACTAATGAACTTCATTGTTAATTAAAAAATGTTTTGCGAAAAATTAGTATTGATAATTTATCAGTACATATTTTATTAATTTTAACTTTTTAACTTATGTGAAAGTGTACAGCACAATACAAAAAAGCTTTCCTGCCGGCGAAATAGAACCCAAATTCGGCACAGTCAAGATTAGCGGTTTTACCTTGTTATGAAAATTAAGAAATGGAAAAAATAAAAACCGGATCATGAAATTATTTTGATGATTAACTGGGTTAACTAATTTAGCGGCTGTCCGATCAGTTTTGACGATCGTCACAGATGTGACATACCGGTATTTTATATAATACTCTCCAGTATAATGTTTGGCGCCCACATGTGACAAGTATTCCATACATGATTAGAATTCAATTGTTTGTTTATAAAAAGTGTAAGTCTAAGCCAAAATAGGAGATAAATTATTTATATGTGCTACAACTTTCATTATAGCTATTATATCCGTTAATTACGGAGATTATAAATTATATTAATATTCGGATGCTAAGGAATAAAACTAATATATATGATGATTAAAATAATTCACAAAAATTAATTTGCACTGATTTAACATAACATGCCTTACAGGTATTTGACTTTTCAAAACACGAGTAAGCGTGTTTTGTTGTATTTGGGTGTGGCATTCGATTGTCATGACATCCACATTTGCTCATCACAATTTTTTGGTAGCAGGATAAATAACAGGCCTAAACATAAAAACTCATCACGGAAATTGTAAAAGAATGAATGAGGTATAAATTTTCAATATTAGTACTCTTGTTTTGGGTCAGATCAACCACATAAAAAATTTAAAAATATGTTGTTAGTCGGTTGGCGTAGGCAGTGTGGTATTATTCGAAAAAGTTAGTACTGATCAAAATAGCATTAATATAATTGTAATTATGGAAGTATAAATGCAAATTGAAAAGTTCGTAAAATTGTCAAGAAAAAGCGGGTGTAGATACTAGATAGATGCGCCAAGTTGCCGTACTCGTCAGGTTGATCGAGAATTACCGTTTATTGTTTGATTCTGACGACATTAACGACAACTCAGCATCCTCAAAGTAGCTCAAATAGTAGTCCACAAATTTTGACTATTATTTGCGGTTGGTATACCGGCCTTTTTTTGGCGAACAATCGCACAATTGAAATCAATTCAGTGGCTTGCTTTTTTACGTAAGCCTCGAAACGTCTGCGGAAAAAACCTTAATGCGAGAAGCAACCGTACAATTTTTTCAGTTTCTTTCTTGCCCATGAGTATAAACTCATTTTCATCCAGGTTTACAACCCCACAAATGTCAGTTAGCCACTATTTATGAGCAATTAAAGGCTTTTAAGTACGATTATTTGCTTAGATGCGCTGTTAGTTTCAAATTGTAACCCTAATTTAAAACAAAAACACAAAAGCATTTTTAGATCAAGACATTAATTTTAAATAAGTGAACACACTTAAGTTTATTAGTACTTTCTTACCTCTAAAGAGTAAGTTCGTTTTGGATAATAGTAATCTGTATCTTTTGTAGGAGTGTGACTGCAAGGCCCGTATGAACCACCAAGCATATTTTCTTCAATCTACATAAAAACATTTTCAATTGAAACTATAACTAAAAACTCACTGCAAGTTAGCACATATTTACCTATTATTAGAAAACAGTCACATATATACTTTATAGCCAAAAATGTAAAATGTTCGATTTACTTATCGATGAATATTTGTCATATCTACTACACTGTTGCTGTTAGAACTTTACTTTTACATTGCCATTTTCATACGAGATTTAAATAAGCCCATGTGCTTTACCTAAGCACAAATATTTTTGCGAAAAACTTTCTACAACAAATTATTGAACGGTATTTTTAATAGCCAACAAAGCAAAGCCTAATGCGAAATGGTTGTCGAAGTTTTGAACCTATATTATCACTGCGTAAAATGAAACCTGCTGCTCAACATAAAAAATCTCTGAGCTCCAGTTAAATCGAAGTTTTTGCTCAGTTTCGGACTAAAATTCAAGCACCAACTGCGCTAAGCTTCATTGGTGCCAATTTCTTGAATCGATTTATTTATCAAATCTGTTTAAGGTCTCAGCTAAATCAGTTTAAGGTAATTGAAGCTCAACTATTTTGGTCCAGTGCACCGTATGTCTCGTAACTGTGTAGCGCTTTTAATGGGTTTATATACATTAAAGGTGAATCCTGCTTGCGACTGCGTAGCAGTTTCATTCCATGAAAAACAATGGCGATTGTAATTTTTAAGAGTAAAAGATGTGCATACGTTATCGTTTACAAACGCATCAAGTAATGAATATTTTGCTTGCCATAACCGCGTATTGTAAGAATGTGTAGTTTCCTAGTTTCGTTTAAGTAGTTGGCTGTTACTGACATCGTGCATTTTACCAAGTAAGTTTCCAGGTATGAAACTGTTGAAAAACCCAAATTGTAAATTGGTGTGGCTGTGAAGGAAAAAAAAGGCCAATTCACTTTGCTGAGCAAAGAGCTGAATTTGATTTATACCCGAATCAAACGGCTTAAATCCACAAAACTTGTCGCCAGCTTATTGCTAGAAACAGTTGATAATTTTTACTTGGTGACTTGTGCAGTATCATGAAAGCATAAGTAAAAAATAGTTTAGTGAATTCCATCCATTATGTTTATACTTGAATCAAATTTTCTTTGATCAGTATGAATTCTTTTGTACTGTTGTAATTTTTTTGCAACTTACATACGTAGTCCCAAATGAGGTCACAGTTTTAGCAGAGAGAAGATGACCTTCTACCAAAGGCACCGGTTTTTCGTTTGCATGATGCAGAATTAGTTTTAAGCCGTCCCTTGAGTTCCAGAAACTTCCCGCATTAGAAGCATTTATTAGCATTTTTAGCCCTAAAAATATACAACTTAATGCTTAAATTTTGGCTGGCGTCATGGTTGTGTTTGATTTTGTGGCAAGCTCTATTTTTTGCTATTAAGTGATTTTATTGAAAAAATCTGAAGTTGAGTTGCTTATATCTTCTTTGGAACAATTGGCGACCTTTTGCAACACTGAGCGTTGAAAGAAAAAGTTTTCTTAGCTTTCTTAGTCTTCTTAAAAAATTTTAATAGCTAACATGTGACATCGACAAGCTGACAGTAATTTCCCAATGTCCAAAACAGTAAAGTTACAAAATAAAGTTGTAAAGACTGACTAATTAGACATACCGTAAACTTCCCCAGGCATCACAGTCGATTTTGCTGAATAGGTAAAACAAAACCCGCTATTTGGATCATAAAATTGTTTTAAAAACATGCTAAAACAAATTTTACATTATCAGTGTACAGTGATAATGCAAACGAAAGAAAATGGTAATGACCAGTGAGAAAGTATGCGGGACAGGAATGGCATAATGTATCCAAAGCATGTTGGAGATGATTCAATATATTCGTTAAATTTGATTATATATTTTATTCAAATAGTTCAAAATTTTCAATTTTGACAACAACAAGATGAGGCCAAAATAAAAAAACTGCAAATATTGTTTCGGCAATGCCAAAAAAAAAAACAAAACCAGGAACCACAATTTATTCCCCGCCATGGGTTAACCATGACCCCCAACCAATCACTCATGCAGTTGATGTTACAATTGATTTTTAATTAATAATTTAAATGTATCATATTTATATTTGTATTTTTAATGCTTAAATTTTCCAAAAATCAATGACACAGAGTAAACACACTAAATTTTTACGCAGCGGCCTCAGCCATATTAAGGTAGAGTCTGGTACAGAGAGAATTGCAAGGTCTCTTTGTAACAGCTCCACGACGATCAGCAGCAGTTACTGCGCTGCTCTGCTGATATACAAAAACCGGTTTTCGATAGCTGCCAGTGTGTGCGCGTCTGTGTGTGTGTGCGTGTGTAGGTGCGTCTGCTGCTGAATTGGCAGATATTGATTATCAATAGGCAACAACAACAAATTACGGAGCAATAGTAATACGGTCTGTTGGAGCGTACTGTGTTCAGCATACCGCAATGCGGGTCGTGTCGGGTCTTGATGGGTTGAGATCTCCCGGCCCGAGTTTGTGCGGGTCAGTTTGGGTCAAAGTTATCGATCTCAATCCGATAATTTGACATTAAATTTTGCTATTTTCTCACGCTAATGTACTCGTGGCAGAGAGACTACGAGACGAGTATTTGTAGTATAACAGCTTCACTTGACGAGATGTCGGGTCGGGTCCAGTTGGACCTTATTTCGGTTCGGGCCGGGCCCGGTTGAGTAATTCTGACTCGTTGCAATTTTGAACTCTTGTGTAAAACACAAGTACACACAAGACACAAGACAATTTTGCATATGACAGTGATTGCACATAATTTTTCTCTATTGCAGTCTTCACTTCTGTTAATTCACGTGTCCTAATTGCATTAGTGCCGCGTTTTATATTCCTAGGAATATCGTCAGTTCACTCTGATAAATAGGTCGCTCGGTAAATTCAATTCTCTACTCGCAAGACGTACTTGTTAATGTTCCATTTGATTAAAACTACATTTGTTTACGTTATTCGCTACGCGTCACATCCTTCACGAATAGAAGAGGTATTGGCGTTTAGCATCAAAAAGCCCCTTTACCCTTCACTGGATCTAATGTAAAGTCAAACTAAAGTGAAACCATCAGTTTTGCTTTGTGGCAAATCATGTCTACACTGTTTACAAACATTAAATTTACGCAGTCTTGCAAGCGGTTGATCCCAAAAAACATGACAAAATGAGATGGGATTCGTTTATGTGACCATTCATTGGAAAATCTGCCGTGTCGCGTTGTATTTCCATAAAATGGAAAAATAGAGGCAGTAATTTTGGAAAGTTAGGCTGAAATAAATATATTTCATGTAACATTGATTTTCAGTTGGCAAGTAGCTCAACAACTAAAGTGAAACTGAAAACAGTTTATTGATAATCAACAACTATTCACAACCACCGTATACAGAGCCAAAAAATTGCAAGACGGCCGTCGCTGTTTTTGATAAACGTAACTGTCGTTTTTTTGTTTGAAATCCCGAAAGCAAAAAGTAAGTTGATGTTAAGGAAAAACCAAAGTAAGGGTTATGAATGGTGGAATTTTAGAAGGGTGATCAGCGAGTGATTAACTAAGGGCTTATTCCTTTACCGGATTAAAGGGTTAATTATAATCGGACTAAACGGTTTAAAAATTATGTTACAAAATGCCATTCCAAAACCTCCGGATTAAACGGACTTAACCTTTAGTGCGCTTTTTTTAGTCAGACTAAACGGACTTAACTATGCACAGTAATGTTAAGCCTGCATGCTCAATCTGCATGCTAAATTTAAGCCGCAGACTTATTTTAAACCGTTTAGTCCGTTTAGTCTGACCTGTCATTCCAAAACCTCGGACTAAAATAAGTCCAATCGGTTTAATCCGGTAAACGAATTGGCCCTTAGTCAACTGCTAATTATTATTATAACAATTTATTTGTATTAATCAGAAAATTTAAAAGAGTGTATTTTGCTGCCAAAAGGCTGATCAGAAGAGAAGCCGAGCAATGTAATTAATGTATCTGTGTCATGAAAATAACAAACAAGGCATTTTGTTGCCTTCAATTACCTCGATAGAACTATGCAGTAACCTCCTATGGTATTTTGTACAATCTTAGCACTAGTTTTAGCAGTATCAACCGAAGGATCTGTAGCCAAGTGGTTAAGGCGTTTGACTTGAAATTAGAATTACGTGGATTCGATGCAAAATAGCTTTGTTTTTTGCAATTTCTTTGATTTATTAATGAAGCCATATTTAGATTCTAAGTCGTCATAGTACTTTATACTACAATCGAGCCTGTTTTCATACTTCTGAATGCGCGCGTGCCGATAAGCTCGTGTTCTATAATATAGCGTTCTATAATCTATATATTTTTATATATATTCTATAATATATATAATATAATATATTAAGTCTCGCATATCGTACGTACGATTACATGAGAGCACGCTTGACCGTTCACAAAGTATACTTGTCTTTCTAGAATTCCTACAGGTTTAGCAGTCCTACCAGCTTTATTATTACGAACTCTACACGATCAGAATACGCTCGCTTGATGTCATTCTGCACTGAAGATAAACACTCGTTTTGTAATTGAAGATAAACACGCGTTTATTTTTAATCAGTGGCTAGCTTAATAGCCTTTCTAGTATTTTACCCAATGAGTTTTTCAATCTCCTACCTAAGTACCGCAAATAATAACTTGACTCAATATTGAGGTGGTAACTGAGTGATTTCTGTGGCACGTACTTATTTTAAACTACCTAGACAGTTTATTTTGCCCAGTCACTACTCAAATAATCGTACAGTATTGTATATTTAAGTATTTTTTAAAATGATACATAATTTATTACTGCCCTACACATAATGCGATTATTGGAAACATTTTGGCATTTGCGAAAAATGATTTTGTCTACATAAACTATCAATGTATTCAATGGTAGCAATTTTTGTGGCATTAAAAGCACACATGTGCAGCTGAGGAAGTCTTGGGGGGAGCCGTCGACGGGGGGGGGGGGGGTTGCGAGCAACTTTTCCGGCCGTTTTTTGTTAGTAAGCCACCAATTTTTTATCCCGGGAGCTGCCTTCAAAACATCAGGGGGGGGGGGAGCGGGCCTGTCAGGAGGGGGAGCGAGGTAGGGTTGGGGGGAATAAATCCCCCCCAATCCCTCCCCACGCCCATGTATGATTAAAAGATCACCCTTACCATTCGGGATACCGCATATTCCAACTCCTTGTGCGTCATGGCAATAAGTTGTTGAAAAATGTCTTGGAAAGTAAAATTGCCATGTTTTAGGTTAAATGCAGCCGTTAGCGTAGTATGGTAGCTGTTTCGACGTACTGTTTCGTTAACTGTAACATAAATTTGCGGGTTTGTGCGTTTGAAATTAATTTAAAACTGTAAAATAATGAAGTAAATAATTGACCAAAGCAAAACAACGTCTTTGGCGAGTAGGGTCACATTCACACGCTCACTTCTTGGGCTAACCGAAGTTTGGCTTATGGGTTAGTTGGCGAAGTAGAAGTGTAGGATATTGTTCACTTTGCCGCAAAAAGAAAGCTCTGTCTCTGCAATTTGTTTATCGAGTTGCTTAATTTTTTATCAAAAACTCTGTTACTGAAAGCGTATTGCCAACTTAGGCTAGACAAAATCGAGTCGGTGACTATTGCATGAAGTAATCCCCGTGAAATTGAATTTTTATTGTTGAATGTTTTCTGGTCATGTGGAACATACTTTCAATAGGTAAATAAACTTTGCAGTTACATAGAATGCATTGTTACTGTGAACACACTAACGTGAAAATACTGTACATATCGTCACCGGTATGTAAGGTAATATAGCTTTAGTTATGATGACCTGTACATTTGAAATCAGTTATAACTCGACTTTGTTGTATCTGCTGGTTTCTGACTGCTTAATACTAGTAGGTAAAATAGTAAAGACTATCGAGTTGCACAGAAACATAAATTTTTTGTTTCATAGTTTCACAAACAACAGTTCTGACAACCAGTGGCGTAGCCAGAAAAAAATTTCGGGGAGGGGGAATGACTTTTCGATTTTTCGAAGTGTGTTGAAATGCACTTAATTGTTATTTTAACGCAAAAAACGACACATATTAGCCTTTTTCGGTCAAAAAACAGTGCTAATTTTCGACCACAGCAGCATCGAACGTAAATTTGCACCTAAAAATAACGAAAGTCACAAAAACGGTGGGCCGGTAAGGGGTCGGAAGCTAGCGAATTTCATATTTTTCGAAATTTTTTGACATTAAAAATTGTACATTTATTGGAAAATGTCATTTTTGTAACAATAAAACAGCTAAAACGATACACTACACAGTGTATTAAACAAATACATAGTGCATAATGCAACTACATACGTACATGCTTTCATGCAAGATAAAAGCAAGGAAAGACGAAGCCAAGGAGTTGCAGGGCGGGCGGCAGCCCCAGAAAAAAATGGGGAAATTTTTGAAAAATTGCGGCAGCCCCAGAAAAAAATGGGGAAATTTCAGTCGGAAAAAATTTCGGGGGGGGGGGGGGAATTTCCCCCATTCCCCTCCCCTGGCTACGCCCCTGCTGACAACCAGGTCTTCGCCAATTGGCCGACTGAGCAAACAGGTATTGCTAATCTGCTCTGTCAGAAAGAAGCTCACACCTCAATGTCAAGTTGAGGATCGATGACTAAACTACGTTAGCTTTTTCCAAGTCTCAATAGCTGCAATTTGCCAAATATAGATTCTTCCTAAACACTGAGTTGAAAAACTAAAACTTAATGCATGCTCCATGTCCATCAACTTAAATTCAGTTCCGCTGCCGATTGTAGCCTGCCATTACCCAGGGCTAAGAATTCACTGGCTATTTATTTACTAACTGTGACAGTAAAACTGATTTGCATATTTTCCAATTGAAGCTCCACCCATCTACAAACTTTGTTGGTTTATTTTTATTCTACGTAAACGAAAGGACTGCTCATTGGCTGAAACGCTGAAACTAATTTGCATATACAATAGATTGGCTGGTCCAATGAACGACTGTTCGTCAAGTCCCAGACAACGAAGGGGGGCTTTGGCAGAAATATGAATTTCCGGCTGAGAAAAACTTTGTACGTAGTAAAAGTTATGAAATAGAATTTTAAGTTTAGCACATTACATATACTTTTTATTTACTGCGTTTGAGTTAGATTTTAGGTAACTTCTGCGATTCCATGCCCCCATGGGCAGAAAAAAATGCCCTCTAACTAGGCCTATGCTGAGCATAGGGCCTAGGGTGGCTCATGGCATCAATTGTGTACTCTTGGTGCTATGAAATGATTACAAATATTCCTCCTAAAGGGCCTAGAGTGGCTCATGGCATCAAGTGTGTACTCTTGGTGCTATGAAATGATTACAAATATTCCGCCTTTAGGCGGAATAAAAATATAAATATTGTGTGATAGTTTGCACTAAAAAAACTAACTCATGCTTTCATTTAATTTTTTATTGTGGTTCATGTATCATTATCATTATATGTTCTGGTATTTTACTTAATTTTATAATGAATTTTACTTATTTGTTGTTGTGAAAACGGATATTTATTTATTTACCTATTTATTTATCTGATTTTTTAATCAAGTTATTATTATTCCTATTCGAGTAGGTGCATTTGTTGTAGGCGTTTGTTTCTATAACATAAACCTTGTACTGCTTATGATTTGTGTGTAATGCTGCGGTAATGTCGAAGTAAATCTTTGGCACATCAGCGATTTCCTAGAGGCAACGCACTTTTTCTGCATATTACATTGGCCAATGTTTTAGTTCTACAATTGTGCAAAAACTCTAAACTGTGTCAAGGTTTAAAGTTTTTGAACACCATTTGAGTACATATGTGTTGAGTTTTATATAAGCTGTTGAGTTGTTGTAATACTACGATACTTTGATCTCAACAGGCTGAGGGCTCCGATAGCCTCTTGTATTTTCAATGTTGATACCATTATAATGAGCTTTAATTAAAACCCTTTTTACATAACCTCATTATTATTTTCGATAATGTCTGTTTTTGCACCCAGACCGCCATTAAGTTTTGTATGTACCTACTGTACCATAACTTAAAATTTACACAACTATTTTATGCCACTTATTACGTAAACTTGAGACAACATTAGTTGTAAACACATGTAGAAAATCCAAAACTTAGCAAAAATGAGTCGGCTGTTATAGGCAATCAAGTAACTTGACCTACAGCACATGAAAATTGGCTCACATAGATGATCTTTGGCGCACTATATTTAACCATAGCAATGGAAATACGGAAATTTTTTACACATATTCTGGGGGGTCAAACAATGCAACTACAAAAAAAGCAGATTCTGAAAACTTTTATTTTTTGCCAAAAAAATTGCTTTTGGGTTGAATTTCTTTAGAAAGCGACTAAAATGTTTACTGTTCAGTGTTCACCATACCTGAAGCAGCGCAAATGGCTGCTGGATTTTGCTGGATTTGACAAATTAAATCATAATTAACTGGGTTATGCGCTACAAACGCAACAGTTACATCAGGAAGAAATGGAGTACTGTGGGTATAAGAAATATTCGTTGTTGTTTGTAGAATGGTATTCCATGTACGTCCTTTGACTAGATGCAGGTATCTAAATCAAGTTACCATATAATTAATACTAATATAGTTATGAGTTATGACCAGCGAGAAGAAGGGTCGGTTTTTTTCTCTCTGTTTGGTCTAGGAGCTAAAATAAAAGTTCTTGTCAGGGGGCACGTGCAACGCGAGTTAAGGGACCACGTGTGAGGCGTTCGCACGCTTTTTTTGTGAGTTTTCCCCGTTTTATAATGTTTTTATTCCAAATGCTCGCTGTTAGATCCATTTTGGAACCTTTACTGTAGTCATGTCATATAGTATAGTAATAAAAAAACTGTAGGATCGTACATGGCTTTTTTAAACTTAGTTTTTGTAACAAGTTCAAAATAATTTCAACATCCTCCCCGGCGCTGAAAGATAAATCACATTTCTTCAGCACTTGGCACTTCCATTGGTACGAGGTCGCGGATTCCATGGACGGATTCGAAACCAGTCGGACTTTGCACTTTAGCAAATCTTATTTTACCGTCACTAGATGGGAACAGGTCTACTATTTTAACTAATTTCCATGTGGCTCGAGGACTTTTGTTTTTGACTAGATATACTTTTCCTGTTGACGGTTTTCAGATAGATTCTCCTTTTTGTTTCTTAAAATTAGATGTGTGTAATTGTCTGAGCTCTTATAAGTATTGTGTACTCCAAGTTTTCCATAACTGAGCCAGCCGCTTTTACAAAATTGTCTTCGTTGTTGTAGCAATTTTTCAGCTGAGCTTTCATGTGGTAACCAATCAGGATCAGTATTGTTTGTGAATGGCGGAGTGTTTAAATTAGACGAAGGCGCAACTAAATCTGATGGTGTTAATGTTTTACCATCGTTAAAATCACTAGAAGGACACAGCAGTGGTCGAGTGTTTAATACGCCTTCGATTTCGGTTACTATTGTTCGAAGAGTATCGTCATCAATTATTGATTTTCAAAGCGATTTTCGTAACGCCCGTTTCACCAGTCCTAGTAGACGCTCGTAGAAGCCTCCTACCCAGAGCGAGTACTTTGGGATGAATCCCCAATTAATTTCCTTTGACGCAAAAAATGCTGTTAATTTTGCCAGTGCGTCTCAGTAATTTTGTTACCCCATATTTCTCGAATCACTCCGGCCCCCTTTTTAAACTGAGGACCATTATCTGACAAAATGGATTGAGAGGTACCTCGTCTGGCTATGAATCGTGTGATTTCATTCATAGCGGCGTTAGTGGTGCAATCAGGTATTAGCTCCAGATGAATTGCTCTAGTAGAAAAACAGGTAAAAAGAGCAATCCATCTGCGCTCAAATGGCTGATCCCTTGTAGCTTTGAGAAACAGCGGACCCAGGTAGTCCAGAACCGTATGAGTGAACGCCGCGCTGCGAATTACACGTTCTTTTGGTAAATTGGCCATCTTAGGTGGCTTAATTGGACCGCCTTCAGATCGTTGACAGATGACACACGTTTTTAATACCTTTCTAACTTGACTGAGGCCGTGTGGTATCTAATACTTTTTTCGTACTTCACATAATGTTGATTTGGCCCCAAAATGAAAGACAGTTTTGTGAGCGTCTTGAATAACTAAGCTTGAAAAATGGGGATTTTTTGGAATTAAAATTGGGAATTTAGCGTCGTAGTTTAGTTCTGTGTTTGCAAGACGACCACCACAGCGCAGAAAATCATCTTGGAATACATCCAATTGCCTCATTAGTTTAGATGGTTTTCCGAGTTTAGAACGCAGCGAGTCGACTTCATTTTCGAATTCTTTTTGAACAAAGTACAGCCACTTTTGCCTTGCAGTTTTTATCTTTTCAGCCACCAACTCAACAGAATGGCAGTTTGCGACAAGAGTTAAAAAAAGGTTGGCAGTACGCTGTGACCCGAAGAAGCTTGAGAGAGATGTGAACTTTTCCAGGACAATGTTAAATGGGCATTGGTCATCAGACCGGTTTCCTGTTGTCTGTACAAAAGCTTGGATTTCAGGATTAACTGTTGACGGCAGGTCTTTGGTTATAAGACTGCTTCGTGGCCAGCTTACACTGTTGTCGGTCAACCAACTCGGCCCTTTGAACCACCAGCTACTGGCATTTAAACAATATTGCCAGTTTTTACTGCTGTTAGGTCTGGCGGCCATGTCTGCCGGGTTGCTTTTAGAAGGCACATAATAAAACTTAATTGATCCACATTGATTTCTGCATTTGATTTCTTGAATGCGTCGGTTGACATACTGTGATAAAATTTTGTCCGAATGGAGCCAGTGCAAAACAATCTCAGAGTCTGTCCACAAATATTTTTGCGTAACCTGGTGGCGCAACTGAGTTTCCACAATTTTTAGTGCTCGAACACCAATTAAAACTCCTCGAAGCTCGAGGCGTGATAGAGTCATTACTGGTTTGGCAGGAGCCACACGGGTTTTGGCAAACACAAGGTGGCAACAATTTTTTTGACCACTTTGCTGTCGTATGTACACTGCGGCTGCATACGCAACTTGACTTGCATCCATAAAGCAAATTAGACTGTACGGCTTGGCCATATCAATATTCAAGTATCTTGGCAGTCGAATTTGAGAAATCTTTTGTAATTGACTTTGAATTTCGCCCCATGAAACTTTATGGCTATCATTAATTTCGTCATCCCAACCCAACTTGCTTTTCCAGAGTTGTTGAATGAAAATTTTTTCATGAATCATTATTGGTGACAGAAAACTTAATGGATCAAATGCCTTGGCAATTTGTTGTAACATTGATCGTCGTGTTAGTTTTTCTTTAGATGGTGCCACTTCTTGCTGAATTCGTCTGTATTTGTGTTCCATAATAAACCCAGAACTTTGACTACATCGTCTTTAACTTGATCATCTTTAGGAATTTGTCTGGCAAACACGCGATCGTTTGAACTCCATTCACGAACATTCATAGCAGCGTCAGCAAACAACTTTTTGGCTTCCATGTACACAGACGTCATTTCAGCATGTGATTCCGCCGCAAATAATATATTATCCATATAGATGTTACCCCGCAGTGATTCCGCTAGACGACTTGGATAATATCTAAATGGTGGTTTATAGTAGCCAATAATGAGTATGGAGAAGCGATCACTCTGAACGGGATTCTTGAAAAGCGGTACTCCTGAAAATTATTCTCTAGGTGTGGGTTTAGCAAGTTTTTTATCCACAAAAATCCTGTGCAATTTCTGTCTTTTTTGTAGAGATTTGGAGAAACGCTTTTTCAATGTCTCCAATAGCAGCTATTTTTGGAATCCTGAATCGAATCAGCAAACCAGCCAAATTTTCGATGTGATTGGGTCTTTTGTCTTCACGCTTGCATCATAAACTATTATAATTTTTGTAGTCATACTGTGCGCACGAATCGCTAGAAAATGTGAGATGTAATGGACAAAAGGACCGACTGACTTTTTGTTGGTCATTGGCTCAATTATACTTTTTTCTAACTGGTACTCAAAAATGTCGTTGTAAGCTTTCAGATTGTCTAGTTTACTGGGATCCGGTGACAGTGATTTCAAGTGTAGTGTTTAGGCGATACTTGGCAATCCCCAAATTGCTTGAAAGTTTGGGATTGTCGATTTTCCAAGGCAATCCGACGCAATAGCGGCCATTTTCTTTCACTATTGTGTTTTTGAAATTTTGTCCAATTTTTTCATTTAGTGAACTGACTTTGTCAAGATCATCGCCTCGAATTCCTGTTGTCTCAACTTTCCATAGTTCAGTATCATGCACTCTGGTATCTAAAAACATTACTTTAGTGAGATTGTTTCGGCCAAACCTCTTTTTAGTGGGAAAGTTCCCAGACAGAATAGGACCCATTGGTGTACAATAAACCGCCATGGATTCGCCCACTGGCAAAACTTTTGTAACTGCCTGTGGACCCATCAAACAGATTCAGTAGTCCATACCAACCAAAATGTCTATAGACTCTTTTTGTTTGATCCGTGGGCAAATTTATTGGCTTTAACTTGTCCAAGAAACATTTTGTTTCTTTATCAAACCGAATAGGATAAATAGGTAAATCAGGCGCCATATTTTCAATTGAATAGGCATATATAGGTAATACAAAGCCGTTGTTTCCGAGAACATTTAGTCGCACTATTTCAGCTGAAACTTTTTCGGTCGATGCACAGTTAAAGCGAGCTGTCTCTAGAACCAGACGTTTGATAGGTGTCAGCCCCAAAGAGTTCGCAGCAGACCGACTAATGCGTGTGAAACGAGCACCCGAGTCTAAATACAGCCGAAGCTGTGCGGTGCATCCAGTAGTTTGATTAGACACGAAAGCTGGGAAAGACGAGATAATGATGTTGTCTTGCTCATTAAATCCAGTTAAATGGAATTGGCTAGTCTGTTGATCATACTGCTCTTCCACGGGAGGACACTCGTTCTGAACAGCAACATGCTGTACAGGGAATGCTGTGGTATTAGCGGACTTATTTCAATTGGGACATAACGTTGTGTTGTGCAATTGATTCTTGCGATGGTAACATCCTTTGGATCGACGGCATGACTTCGCGTAATGATCGGTGCCAAAACAGCGAAAACATTGCTTGCCTTTTCTGGCTATATCCGCCCGTTCTTCAATGTTTGGTACGGTGCGACAGAATTACTATAATGACCCGTTTTTTTGCAAAAAATACATGGTCATCTCAGTGTTTTTCTCGTTTCAGTAGACTGCAATAACGTTAAAGCAGTTGCCTGTTCTACTGTATCCCGTCGTATACAGTTGCTCTCGGTTGTTTTTTTTTGTGCTTTTGATGTCTTTAGGTAAGCATTTTTGGATATCTGTTAAGAGACCTAGCAAATCGTTCATTGACTGTTTAGCAATTTCCCGGTTCTGAATCACAGTCATTTCAATTACTTTTTGATTGACGTGCGTTGGCAACTTTTTTAGCAGCAGTGGAACATAGCCTTTAAGTGCGCTCTCTTCGGTGCCAAGACGTATGAGAGAAGTGGAGTAAACTCTCGCATCGTCAATAAAATTTTCTAGATGGCCGTCTTTCACCGGAGGTAAATTGCTAAGTGCCTCCCAGTTAGCCACCAAAATGTCACTAGAGTCTCCATACGCGGATTTTAAAATAGAAATTGCTTCGTTATAGCAATCACCTTGTAAGCCTAACCCCTTTATTTTATCAAATGCTGGCCTTTTAAGCGTTTGTCGCAAATAGTCAAATTAGTGTCTATCTTGTAGGTTAGTTTTTGAATTGACGTTAATGTCAGAGGATTCCCAATAACCTGGCCACTCTAGTCGATTACCAGAAAATGCAAGTTAACTAATTTTTGACAAAGTAGCAGTATTACTAATCGATTGAACAAAAGGTGCCGGTTGTTGAAGCATGCTTGACTTTGAATTCGAAGCTTGTGAACTAGAAATAGCGTCAATTATCAACTTTAGTTCATTTTGCCTTTTTTGGCTTGCTCAACTTTTTCTTGACGCTGAAATTCTAGCTGACGTTCTTCCCACTGTCGCCGCTCTAACCGCTCTTGGCGTCTTTCTTTGCGATCAAGCCTTTGTTGGTCCATCATGACACAAAACAGCTCACCAAACATAGTTATTGCATCTGCCCCGGGTGATGTAGGACCCGGAACTTTAGCCAAGGGCGGGTTCATCGGGCGTTGGACGGTGGCGCAAAGGCCAACGGGTTACAGTTATGCTGCAAAAATTATCTTTGACCACAGTTCCCATGTTAATTAACTGTCCCGACAGGAGGCCTGGATCGCACATCTGGCATTTCCAGTCAAATGTCACTGTTTGTAGGAAGTCGAACAAACTTTGTGGCAAAATTCCTTCCATAGTGGGATTTATGCACTTTAGGTAGCGCCACTCCCGGCAGGCCACACACAGAAGATCATGTGCAACAGCGTCATTGCAAGCGTTGCAAACGGTGACTTGCTGCATGGCTTCTCTCCGCTCTGCTACCAAGAATTGTTAGATCCTTTATTGTAGTCATGTCATATAGTATAGTAATAAAAACTGTAGGATCGTAGATGGCTTTTTCAAACTTAGTTTTATAACAAGTTCAAAGTAATTTCAACACTCGCCCACTGTTTTATTTTCGATAACTCACTGTCTTTCAGTGTCAATAAATTGTCCTTAAATCACTTGTTGTAGGCGCAGATTAAGTACTTGTAGTTAGTATGTTGTTGGCCTTAGTCAAGCCCTGAAGGCAATGTGTTTCTGCTTTGACGCCTGCAGTGAACCGGTCCTGTCTGTTCAGTGATTTTCTGGAAACTGCTCTGTAAAACCTAGCTCGGAGTTAGACGTTATTCTCTAAATTGGAGGACTTGGCGCACGTGCAGTTGAATTCGCGTTCTGCGCACTATATGCGGTCACCATTAGTCCCTTGGTCCAGGGTTTAACACCTCAAGTTCTTATTTTTTTAAACAATTTTGTAAGGCACTTTTTAGGCAATTTTCCATTACTTGTGTTCTGTCGTAGGACTTGTTCGACGTAAAAAAGTTCTAAAAGACTAAAGCTTGTCATTGAAAAAATTTTCAACGACAAACATTTGTGTTTCGATGGCGAACATTTGTTTTTCGATGACGAACCTTTTGCTTTGATAAATCGGGCCCAGTACGTTGTGCTTGGTTTTTTTTTAAATACAAGCATGGACCTCGTGCACTTTTCTTAAACGAGGCGTACTAATGTTTTTGGTAGAATAATGTGTTGTAAATGAGAACTGAATAGCTGATTATCACACATATCACTCGTTATATTGTCAAGAAAGTAAAAAGGGATTCTTTTGGGAAGAAAGACCGCATCAACATTAGCATGACCCAAAGGGAAAGGGGGACTTGAACCACCCATCTCTAAACCAGTCCGCTATAGTTGTGATACTTGGCCGATGAGCTGTCATAAAATTCCTTTAAGTACTTTATCTAGAGGACGTATAATATTTTACAATAGTAAACAATTGTTGGCCAGTTTCACACTGAGCACACGGGTTTAGTATTGGTTCTTGTATCAAACGTCGGTATATTAGAATTGCTGTTTAGAATCGGTATCAAAATAATTAAAGAAATATTTGCTTGAACCATTTTTTACAATTTTTTCATCGCGGCCTTTTGGCCTTAAGAGGTTGATAAATATTGAGTAGCTGTAGTCTACATTTATTCATTCATATGGCTGAAATGCAAAGTATCTACAAGATGAAAATGACTTGAAAGCCAACAAATAATTTAAAGAATAACTACATTAAGCTAAATTTAAATGTTTAAAGAAAAAACTTACCGAATTAAGCAGCTGTGGTTCCAAATTGCATATACATTTTTCTTGAAAGGAAGATAAACTAATCCGTACGGCACGTTTTTAGTTGTCCAGTTGAATCTGAAACATGCTAAATATAATTATATATAACATATACAGATGCACATGGGGGAATCTGAGGAAGCAACTCTTGCAAAAACAAGTCCCACCAATTTTGAAATTCCGGGCAAGCCTCTCCTCAGAGTTAACCCGAAAGGACAACCCCCCTGCTTTGTGCATAAAAAAGTGCTCGAAAATTAAAAAAACTGTCCCAAACCACGGGGAAATGCGTCAAAAATGAGCAAAAAGCGTACGTACAAATTTACACAATTTTGGATATTAGTGTTGTTTAAACGTCGTCCAAGTGTTATTTTTTTTGCGTGGGGTATATATGTATGTATATAACGGGTTTTTTTACCTATTGTGATTTGTGTTTCGTGTAGTTTCTGAACTAGAATTTTTATGGTGTGATTAGTAACTGTGTGTATTATCAAGCAATATTTTTTTCTTCTAAATCCCTAAAAGTAGTACATTATATTGTTTCAATTGAGTTTCGCCGTCAAACCTCGGCAGCCCAGACCATACAAATAAATTCAACATCAACACAACACAAGGGTATCATGCGGGCAGTTTTTTCTCAACGGAACTACCACTGCGTTACATACCTACATATTTTAGTTTCTCGGTGCAATGCGCTAGTGTAACAGCTCTAAAACTTCAAAATTTGCTTCATCGGTTAATCGTCATGGGTGCAGTGGACTTAAACCGATTTAATAAATTTAAGCCTGAGCTAAATCGGTTTAAGCAAATTATTGGTTAATCCGATTTGGTGCAGTCTAGCCCTAAAGTATGAAACTCGTAAAATTAGTATCAAACAGCAGAAAAATAAAAGATGACTAGCTTAAGCTCGTGAAAATCTGCCATTTGCTTTCCGTCAAGGAATGTAATCAAATGGGAGTCAGGATGCAGCTTCTGGCATAATTTTTCCGCAGCGGTATGCAGCAGCTGTTTTCTGTCACCATTTTTATACAATTCATTTTCATCGGAAGCGGTTAAATTGATTTTGTAGTAGCAACTACGGTCCCGTTCTATCCAACCTACGGGACAGTGGTCTAAAACTCATGTAACAGAACCTGTGAAAAAACAAATCTTGAAACAAAACTTCTTTTTTCATAAATTTACAAAACTGAAACAATAAGTAATTCATTTCACAACTAAGTACAAAATTTTAGAAGGAAGAGATGTTTAGGTACCTATTTGCTAAAGGTCTATTTTCCCACAAAATATTAATAATTGTTGTTTACCTGCGCTTGTCTAGTTTACAAAAAATTTGTGTAGAAGCAAACTGTTGGACTCACACCGGCTATTTTTTCTGTAACGCTTTAGAGTCTTTTTATGGTGGGTCTTTATTAAATTGAACTAAAACATGTTAAATAGCTGTCATTATTACGAAACGTTCAACTTAAATTAGTTCAAGTCAACCACACGCCAATAAATTTATTCACAAAATTTTCCCAAAGACTGACAAAGGTATGATTAAGAAATTTTTACGTGTATCAAAATCGGGTTTGTAATTAACATTTCTGATAAGTTCACTGTTTTATTTTGTTTTGCAACTGATTTTGTATTCCCAATTTAGATAATTTGAACAGCACCAGAGTATCAACATCATATATAGTATTAACGTTGTTAAACTTTAAACTGTAAGCTTTTTATGACTGTTTTCAAACAAATCATTAAAAGCTTTGTGTTTAATGATTATACCCTAAATACCAAGCTATACCCTAAATATATAACAACAAGCTTTAAATTGTAAACTTTCAATAACTGTTTTAAAACAAGTCATAAGTACACAACATACTTAAAACTCACAAAAGATCTAGCAACATCAAGCCATAGTAGTTTCATTTTATAGTAAGGACTGTAGTTGCAGACAGTGACTGCGGGAAAGACAGCGTCATAAACAAAACGCTTATCTACAGACACGCCAAATTGCAAAAATCGCTGCATGTGGTGACCGACTGCGTAAACACCAATCATAAGCGTGCACGCCGCCAGCAAATAGCAACCAAGACGAAAAGTTTGGTACTTATGGTTTCGGAATTTAATCAGGTGTAGCTAAACAAGTCACAGTGTCAGTCTCCCAGGTACGATTCAGTAAATAATTGAATGAGTAAACTTCTTGGTTCGACTGCTGAAGCCTAAGCCTCGGTCTTAATCAAAAATCAAAGCAAAAACCAGCTTTCAAAGCATCGCATAATTTCGAAATGTGTGTTTACAAGAGACAGATTTTGGGACGCCAATTATAGACAAAAAAGAGCACATTAATGTGCATATGTACCTTTTAAGACACAGTTTTTGATTTCTCAAAAAACCTTGTCTTCACAACAGAAACAAATAGTTTTTATAAGTTAAATTTAGCACGCAGCAGAAGTGTTGGGGTGTCGACATGCAAACCTAATGTCATTTGTGTTTTCTTGTCCATTAAATTCAGCATTTTTTACTTAAAAATACCTAACACCAAGAGTACATAATAGGGGAAAGTATAACACTTTTTTCTATTCCAGCTAATTGGCCCGAACGACGCTCCGGCCGAAATAGCCCTTTTACGCCTTGATTTCAGGGGGGGGGGGTACCCCCCTCGAATCAAGAGATGTCTTCATTCTAGGGGCCAGGGAGGAACCCCCTCCTAGTTTTAGCGCACTACCACGGTGGTGTCTTGATTTGAAGGAGGGAAGCTAACCCCCCTCGTTCGTTTCAGCACACTACCAGCTCACCACAGTGTTCATTCCTACTCTGGCTAACACCTAGTTGCAGCAAAAGCAAGTGCGATAGGAAAATTGATGATGGTGGGAATGATCAAAGGATACTTACTGACCCTATTTCTTTATTTACATATAAAAATCTATGTAAATAATTGTGTTTTGTTCATATAACTATTTTCTAATAAACCTAGCTATGGTAAAAAATGTTTACTTTTTCAGGGACATAATAAATTATTAAAAAACAATATGCTTACCGTCAACAGTTTGAAATTTTGACGTGTCATGCTCATTTCCGGGTCTGGCTAAGTTTTGAAATAAACAAATTACATCAACTTAGTAAGATGTTATTTAGACATGCAGCGCTACCCCACAGTTAGTAAATTAAACTTGTGACTGAATTTTTTAGAACTTCAACCAATAATTTTTTACATGACTGACAAACTTAATTTAGCACAAGTTTTAAGACTAAACTTAACTAACCGGGCGAGTTTGGATAATTGGAAACTGGAATAATTAGTCGGTAGCTGAGTGTTAATGCCTCATTCAACAAACTTAGCAAACAACTCTTCAAGGTCCATCAAAATTTAAGTGTGTTCAATAAGCTTGTTTCATTTTTGATATAACTATAACAAGTTCCTCTGCTGTGTGATTAAAGGTAAAATGTGAGACCGGAGTGTCAATATTCCAGAATTTTTTTAAACGCGGCCATTACTTTTGAATAAAATGAGGTACAAATCTCGATTTCTTTACACATTTAATGCTGAGTAGTTCCAAAGCGAAATTTCAGAAATAGCAAATTGTTACAAACACGTTGTAAAATCAGAAATTTTCAAATCAGATTTTTAATTTAAGAAATATTCGATATTATGCAGTACTTATGTAATGCAAAAAAAGAAAAGTCTCCCCAAGATATGAACTCGGATCGCTGGACTCAAAATCCAGAGTGCTAACCATTACACCATGAGACCACGGAAAAGTCGAAATTAACTTCGCCTATTGACAGTTCTATAAAGTTTGCTGACAAAATGTTATGCTGCACAAATCCTAACAAAGTGTTCAAACATTAGCGAGTATGTTGCCATGCAATGGTAATAGATATCAGAACAGCAACAGGCTCCAAAACAGGTAATTATCAGGTAATTTGAATTTGAACAAACTAAGTATATGTCTTTATAAGCAGTAAGCACACTATTACGTAATAATAGCAAGCTACAATAATGCACAATGATACGTGTATTTACTTGAAACTGAGAGCTTGGAGGGCAGGTAGCACTGTAGCACTGCAGCTTTCGGATCGCTTGACCTGAATACGATTTTTGACATTATTTTTGAGTTGCAATTTTTCATTGCAAACCAACCAGCCAGTCTTCGGTTGAGCCATAGGTAGATTCGACATACCTGCCAGCGCAGTGTAATTTAACACTGCAAAATCGACCTAGCCGATTTAACGTGGGAGTATAGTATATACGCGGCATCTGAGAGGGCCGCGTAAAAATCACGCCACAATCTGATTTTATACACTATAGGAGAAGCCCCCTCAAAATTTTGACCACGGTACACGTATGGTTCTGGGTAGATCGTGAAACCTTGTATTTGCAAAGAGCCAAAAAACGCTGAGTGTGGTGTGATTTAAGTAGGCTTGAAGGCCTACATGTGAATGTGCTTCGCCCTTGAGGTATCGGGCTTGTCCCAAAATTGCAGAGTCGCAACAATGTTTGAAGGGGGGAGACTGTTGTCAATGAGAAATGGGGCTATGAGACTCTGGGGCTGTGGTGGTGTAGTGGTTAGCATTTTTGTCGTCGATGCAAGCGGTCTGGGTTCGATTACCGGTGCCTCTATTGCTTTCTTTTTAAATTGGGACATCATTTCTTTCAACACCAGTAACCACAACAATCAAGGAGGCAGTACTTTATGAGCAGCAATCGTCAGAACACGGAAGAACCCTTCTTTAACCTCGACAAGGCGTTATAGGACTGTTTCCAAATACGCCCATTTATTCAATTTTCAATCAGAAGAAATGTAGTTAGTTAGTCAAAGCTTAGCCAGTTATGTATATGTCATACGCATGGTATATAAAAAAGGCTATACAGTAAGAACTTGAACAAAGTACTTACTTGAACAAAGTAGTACTTGAACGAAGTGCAAAGTACTTGAACAAAGAAGTTTTAGTAGTTTACTTTAATTTTAGGTAAATTTGAAGGTTTCTATCTATAACGTTACACCTGGGGGGTGGGTTGGGGTGCAGAAAGATTGTCCCCAATCGTATGAATAAATTGCTGCTGAGCATCAGCGACATTTTGAATTCGCATTTATGGTTACGCAGCGCTGTAACATAACATCGATGTCTATTAGGTCGGCTAGATGTGGTCGTTATAGCTTCTTAGCAGAAGTTCTTCAGCAAAATGTTAGTACTACAGAAACGCACACATAAAGTTCAAAACGTGTAACTATGCTTTTATTTCATATGACAAAGTTTATATTTGATTTTCATATTCCTATATTTCTTTATTTTCTTAACTACAGCAGCACTTTCGACAAAGTGTAACAAGCATATTTCCCAAGATGAAACAGAATTCGTATATTGTGACAAAAGATCCTCCGCTGAGTATTCCAACCATTCCGCCGAAGTTGGCCACCATTTGGAAAAACTGAAATGCGAAGTAATTTTGAATTAATAACGATTTTAAGACGCCACAACGTACCACAACGCCTACTAGGAATCGAATATGCTAATTTGTTGGCAGCGGCAAGATTTGAACTGAAACCTCCAAAATGACTGGTGAATTTCAAAATGTGTTTAAAAATTGCTTGTAAAAACATCAACTGTGACTACACTTTTTTAGCGTAAAAGATCAAGTCTGACTCGCCACACCTTGTGTAAAGTTAAGCAAAAGCAATTCTAATGGTGAAACTTTATGTATTTTTATTAACCTTGACTAAACTTTTTTTGGCGTAAAAGATCAAGTTTGACTTGTCACATTTTGTGTCAAATTAAACAGAAGCAATTCTAGTGGTGAAACTGTATGTATTTTTATTATCTTACTTCATAGGCGGGTTTTTCAGACAATAACGTATATGAAGCCGTGTTGAGGTAAACGTTAACAATAGTGGTGTTGCTGAAACGTACACAGCATGGATTAAATAAATTTCAGCTCTTCTTAAACAATGATAAAATATAATTTCTAAACATTATTCGTTTGAAAGAGATCAAGGATGCATGGGAGGAATCGAAAGGAGGGTCCGAATTTTGGGGCACTTTTTAAGCCGCAGCCGAAAATTCAGTCTTAATTTTTCACTCAATTTTTGTTCTTTTTTGGGCAAACAGAAGTGAGGATATGGGGTTAAAAGGGGATTTTGACCGCCTGAGGGGAGGCGGGATGAATACCTCTGCACCTCCATTTATGTGCATCTATGAAAGTATAATGGTTTTATAAGCTCCATACCTTAAATTTTATTTAAACTCTTCAGTTGAATGTTTCAAATGTTTTGCTCAAGCCTCGTCCACATTTTGACAAATTATCAGCACAAAAATTATTTATTGGGGTGTTGATAGAACCTTGATGGTGACATAATGAAAAACTAGCTTTATGCAATACCAATTTAAATTTTCTGAGTTTTTAGTTAGAAACGAATGTCTATCATCACTCTATAAGCATTAACTATTATTTTATATATCTAACGTTATGTTAGCCGATCTTAGGTTTCGACGTCATTTTAATTTAAACAAGCTTTGATTTAATTTCTAAAACATAATTGTACAATAATTTCTGATGTCACTTTTAAAACTTTTTAAACAGCGGAACGTAACACTTAGAAAGTTTGATATTATGTCTGCAAACTTGGCAAAAATTGTCAGAAAAACTAAATGCATTCAAGAGAACTGGCATTGTTTTTGGAAGTATGTATTGGTGCTGTTGTTGAAATGCAATTATTGTTTATCGTTTGCTTCTATTTGTTTTTTAAAGCATAGCTGGTTATAAAACAATTCAATTGAAATGGTGCAGTAGTTTATAACACAACTTCAACCAGTTACACATAATAGCACTATAGTTTACTGGAGTTTATTTGCGGATCTATTATTTATGTATTAACGGACCAGTGCCCCGCAATTTTTTTTCTTTTCAAAAATACTTCATAAATTTTGATTCAAAAATGCCTGTTCTATAAGTGTAGGTTATAGCACGATGTAGAGTGCACTCAGTAATTTATACGCACTGTTACGTGAAGCTCCAAGTGCATGAACGAGTGCGCGCAGCGCACGAGTTTATGCACGCGGGTTTCACGTGCCAGTGCAAATGATTGCTGAGTACACGCTACAAAGTATTATAATGTACTTATGTTATAACTGTTTTGAAATAACAGTGCAATAACTAAGATGCACGAGTACAGCAGTGCAATAACTAGATTATACGGCATGCTGTGCATCTAGCAGCGTGCACTTAGTTATTGTCGTTAGTTATTGCACTGCTATTTCAAGACAGGTATTACATAAGTATGCATTAAAAACTTAATAACTAGCCAATAAGAAGTAAAAATTCAGTAAAGTTTTACCATTGAATATTTAAAGTCTATATCTTAATCAACCAGACTATCAGAAAATTTCCCTCCGTTAGATTCGCTGATACTCATATACTTGAGACGGGGTAAAAAACAATTAGCTGATTCTTTGCTCAATTGTTAGCCCATTTTAGCTTATTTTTTATTTGTTACAGTTTCGCATAAAAATCACCAAAGGCTGATTTCTGACTGTTTAAAAAATGTTGTACGTTTACATTTTGGCAACGTCGAATTTTTTATTTTGTGCTCTTTCGACAAGGTAGTTGTAGGTAAGCGAATCATACATCAAAATTAAGCAAATTAAATAGGTGTTTTACCAGTTTATTTAAGCGTTGCTAGAAAGTGTATATTATGTGTTACACTCTCAAAAAAACTATATTGACTCGAATATTCACGAAAGCCGTAGACATGTATCACCTAAAAATAGTTCAGGCTCTAAACATGGTTTATTTTTTTGCATGATTATAAAATCACGTTTTAGCAAACAACAAGTCAAACATAAATGCATGTAATATATTAGCTATAAATAAAGTAGACGTACCTTTTTTGCTCATTTTTCTAAAATTAAGAAATTGTTAACATTTGTGTTGTTTGTGTTTGCAAAAATTACAAACACGGTTATTTAAGTTTTACAATAAAACATGTTTTACAATAAAACGAAACCATAATAACAAACCATTTCCTACACTTACGCAATTATTAGATAAAAATAAAAAATTTCACTTATAGTAACTAGGCCGTTTAGCTGTTTGAAGCTGTTTCGCTAATTGAGAATTTTAGCAATTCCGGGGCAACTTTTCCAATCAACTTTGTTGAATGTTTAAAACAGTTTCTAAACCGAATCGGAATTGCTACAATATTCAATCATTTTTTCTGTTTTGATTTGATGCGATGCGGCTTCTCAAAATTATATTAATTTGGTTTGATGCAAGTTGTTAAATTTTCGAATGATGTAATTCAATATGATTGAATCCTTGAAAAAATAGATTGCTTCGATTCAAAAAATTGCATAAAAACTATTTATTTATATTTGTTTTGCATCAAAAAGTACAACCCGCAAGTTGTCGCCATAGATGCAATTTTATTGCAAAATGTAGAAAACCTTAGTTATCTAGTTGAAATTGTGAACTTGTCATACCTGTGCCTTGTCAATGTAATAATTTGATGTTCGTGTTGTTTCAAAGTAACCGTACCTAAAAAATCTAATTATTTTTATGTTTTTCAGTGACTGAAACCAGAATGTGACTGTCAAATTGCGATAATAGAATCTGTGTGATCTGAGTGAAACGAAGATACATGTAAGGTGCAGGACGATCAAGGTAAAGGCGTGAAAGGACAAATGAAGGCCAGCCTTCACTGAATATGCTGAAAACAAGTAGGACTAAAAAGAGGCAATGTTTTTTCACTTGTGACTACCTTAACTTTACTGCAGTCAATATTAATTTTATTGATTTTTATTTATATACACCGACAATTCTTTTTCCAGAATGAACCAAAATACAAGCTAGAAACTGTCTGAATACCATAATACGAAATTCTATGGGTTCCTCAATTACCGAGGACTGCCTGGTTGACGGTCAACTTCAAAGTATATTTGACTTGTAGCACAGTCTAATATAAAGATGCTAAGACATAGGAAATTCCATATAAATCACTCAAATAGCGCTCAAATAGGGTTTTTAATTCAAGTAGTTGTAGTAGCAACATGTTTGCATTTATATGGAGATTGTGAAGCGCACACAATGCATAGAACGACTAGCGGAAATTATACTTAAAAAGGCGCATCATATCTGACACTACTGTTAAATTATATTTTGCCGCCAAAACGATACCGGCATGGCCAGGGACAATCGCAGTGTTTTAGCCACTCCGTCGTTCATTCGAATGAGGAACTTAACTTTTTCCCAAACGCACGTCCCTGCAACACATGCATTGTTATGCAAAAGTATTTATTTAGGTACAGCTATATTATTGTAGCTATATCTAAGGCTGCATTATTTCGTTGTACACAAATTGGAATTTCGTACAACACAAATGGACACTTTTTAAAGATAACAAAAGTTTCCTCTCCACCGATTTTGTGGAAAAGACCGCCACGGGCAAATTTTTAGGTTATTTAACCATTTTTAAAAACTTAAAAATTTATCCGGATTATGAAGTTATTTTGACAATTAACTGGGTTAACTTATTTGGCGGGACCAATCGGGGACAGTTTCGACATGCTGATATTCTGTCATAATTTCTCTACTATTATATTTTTCACCCATTTGTGTCAGTTATTTCTAAAAATT
>JASANF010016195.1:0-15247 GCA_030248245.1 Trissonchulus sp. WLG1_4
CAGTGAAATTTACTTTTTGGTGACCCCTTCACCTTCGTGATTAACGCTTTCTGAAATAATTGACCGATATCGACTACTAACCGATTACGCAGTGACTCTTTAATAGATTAAAATAACTGACTTAGTCGGTGTCTGACTCCTGTTCCGACTCTCAACCCCACCTGGTGAATTTTCTAGTTTCTTCATTTGAATTAGCACCAGGCTTGAAGAGCTTAGCCTCTTTAAAGATACCCATTGAGGTTTGAAACGCGGTATCTTGAATTGTGGTAATGCTTCTATATAAGCGGTCTGGCCGCTTAATTTTGTGATCTTCACTGGTCCTACCCAACTATGCTCAAATTTAGTTACTACTCCTGGTTTAGGAGTAGGTTGGTGAAGCATCACTAGGTCATTGATAAAAAGAACTAACGTAATGGGACTTATTATGACTTTTTTGCTGCTTTTCTTGAGCCCGTTCGATCGCTTCGCGGGCCCTCTCGTAAGCTTGTTTAGTAGGTTACCGTTAGCCAAACTGCATAATCAATCTCGTCCATGTACTTCGTCTCTGGGCTTGTCAACTCAACTTCTCATCGGAGCTGAGCTTCTCTGCCATACAGCAGAAAGAAAGGCGTGAATTTTGAGGAAGATTATGAAGCGTGCCGTCGGTACGCCAACAGCGCTAACGGAAGGCATTGATCCCATTCCTTTGCTGAGTGTCCGTGTACATAGAAATTATCGTAGCTAACGTAGCATTAAAACGTTCCACTAAGCCGTTCGTTTGCGAATCGTATGCGGTTGTAAAATTCTTTTTCTGTTGTCAGAACTTCACACACTTCTTTTATTAACAAACTCATAAAGTTGGATCCTCTATCACTCAATAACCTTCTTGGCGCGCCTTTTCTGCTGACGACTGTGTCTACAAAAGCCTTCGCGACGGTCTCTGCTTTTTGATCTTGGAGTGGAACTGCTTCTGGCCATTTAGTAAGATAATTCATAAACACGACGATATAACGGTTGCCAGAATACGTTTGTGGCAAGTGGTTTAAGACTATCTACGGCAACAAGGTCGAAAGGTTGACTAACCGGTATTGACTGTAGTAAAGGTTTCTGGTACTGATGGGGTCGTTTTCTTGGTGGCACATAGTTAAACACGTAGAACAGTAAGCTCTTTCTATGTCGGCAGTCATTGACGGCCAAAAGAAGTGACACTTGATCTTTGCTAGTGTTTTTTACGGGCCAAAATTGACCACCTGCGGGCTCGTCATGAAAAATTTTCATAATATCTTTTCGTAGTTGCAACGGTACAACAACCTGTTTGGAAATATTCTTCTTGTCATTTGACGACGTTGAATTTAGGTGCACTCGGTATAGCACACCGTGAATTATTTTGAACTGTGGTGCAAACTTACGAATTTTCGCTGCAAGTTTGGAATCTGTGGGCTCGCCCTTACCTTCTAAGTAATCCATTAGGGCATTGAGTTCGGGATCAAGTCGCTGTTTTTTCTAACACCTCCACCAGAGCAGGACGTTTGACTTCTATCAACGACGATTCCGGAATGCGGGATAGTGCGTCAACGTTGCCGTGACGCTTGCCGGAGCGATGTTGAATCGTCATTGAGTTTGCATATCTTGTAGAATAAGGGCCCATCGTGCTAATCGACCTGATGGTTCTTTTGTTTGCAGTAGCCACTTTAGGGCTGCGTGATCAGTGACTACTGTAATTGTTGATCCATAGAGGTACATTCTAAACTTTTTCATGGCCCACACCACCGCTAACGCTTCTTGTTCCGTGGTTGAGTAGTTCTTTTCTGCCTTTGTTAGGCTTCGACTAATGTACGCTACTGGTTTTTCCGTCTTGAAGTGTTTTTGATGCAGAGCGGCTCCTAAACCTTGTCCACTTGCGTCCGTATACAGGATGTATGGTAGCTTAGGGTTTGGAAACGCGAGCGTAGGGGCGGTAGTAAGTCTCAATATTATGTTTCGAAAGGCTGCTTCACAGGTTTGAGACCAGTGAAATCGTGAATTTTTCCTAAGTAATTGGTTGATTGGAGCAACTATTACTGAAAACTGGGGCACGAATCTTCTGTAGTAAGAGGCAAATCCTAAAAACTTTCGGACTTCTTTGACAGACGTTGGTCTCGGCCAGTTCACAACTGCTTTGACTTTTTCAGGATCAGGGCGGATGCCGGCTGCGGATACTAAATGACCCAAATAGGGGACTTCTTGTCGCGCAAATTGACATTTCTTCAATTTTAGCTTCAATCCATCACGTCTCAACCGTTGAAAAACTTGAGTTAGGTGCTTCAAGTGGGATTTGAAATCTGGGCTATAGATTAAGATGTCGTCTAAGTAGACTGTGCAAATGTTCCATTGAAGCCCCGCTAAGGTAAATTCCATATGTCGTTGGAACGTTGCAGGGGCATTACAAAGTCCAAATGGCATGCGCTTAAACTCGTTTAGCCCTAGGAAACTCGTGAAGGCTGTTTTCTGTCGATCATCTGGGTGAATTTCCAGTTGGTGATAACCAGATGCAAGATCCAAACTGCTAAAATAACGTGCGCCACCTAAGGAACCTAGGATTTCATCCGTTCTAGGCAACGGCCAAACGTCTTTCCTTGTGATGGAGTTCAGCCGCCTGTAGTCTACACATATTCGATTGGTTCCATCCTTCTTCTTGACAACTACAATTGGACTTGCCCATGGTGATGTTGATGACTGAATAACGTCAATTCGTTTCAGTTCACGAATTTGTTTAGCTACATCATCTCTAAGGGAAAAGGGTAGTCTGTGAGGTCGTTGTTTTATAGGGAGATGATCTCCAGTTTCAATTTTGTGGTACACCCTGTCAGACTTCCCCAAATCGTAGTCGTTTTTGGCAAAAATGTCAGCAAAACTGTTTAATAGGTCTACTAGTCCTTGTTTTTCTACGGAGTTTAAATTGCATTGAGTGAGATCTAGTCCTGTTAGTGGTGAATTCTGATCGATTGTTGTAGTACAGTGAACAGCGGGACGCCATGGTAATTGCGATGAGGACGTGGGTGGCGGTGCAGGGAAATCTATGGTCCCGATTGTTACTCCTGCGTAGAGAAGCACTGGTATTGTCGTCATGTTGAACAAGCACAGCGGAACTAAGCCTTGATGAGGTCTGACTAGTACTCGTTTACTGCTAACACCAACCTGTTTAAGTGGCTTTGGCTCAACTATAACGTCTTGTCCTTCTACTGCTTCTATTTGGTTAGTTATCACCCCGTTACTTTTTATGGCTTCAGATTTTAGTTGTTGGTGAATTCTTCCAGGGATCATAACGCCAGCATGTGCAGGAAGTTTTATGGTTTCTGTCAAACACACCCTGAGGGGCATCGGTTTGGCCTCCCTTGTCTTATGATCATGCTTCATTCGGACATTCTGGGGTCCTAATGTGACTTGACGGTTCTTATAGTCTATTTTTAAGTTGCTAAACTTAGAGAGTAGATCTGTTCCCAGGATACAGGAATATGGGTTTTTGCCGTTTATATAGACAGTGTGTATCAACTTTTGTTTCCCAATTTGAATTGGTAGTTCCGTTTCTCCAGAAATGTTTAGCGTATGGCCAGTGACAGATGTTGCACACAGAGCCGTTGGTTTTACCACGTTGTGACTTTTGATTAAAGATGGCGCGACAAGGGTGATGAGTGATCCCGTATCAACTAAAGCTTTTACTCGTTGCCCGTTTATTTGTACTTTTATTGTTAGTGACTCTGCCCTAGTCGGCATCACCATGGCATTTTCAATAGGCATATTGGATTCTTCCGCCTGTGAGGATGACGTTAGCCATTTTGGTGGCCACTGCGGTAATATAAAATTGCCTCGACGCGAAGCAATTGGTGACAATTGCCGCCGACAGTTGAATCCGGTTGAAGTAGTCCCATCGCGCAGCAGTTCATCGCTTGTATACAGTTGGCGTCCTTCCTGCTGTATATTTTCTGCCTCTTCTCCCGTATTGTTTTGCGAGCTGATGATAACGCGTAGGCGTTGGAAAAGACTAGGAAAATTTATATTGTACTCTCTTCCTCTCCTCAAAGTTGTAGGACAGCAATGGAGGATTAATGCTGAAATGCTGACATAAACTGCGACAAGAAAAACCCAAATTTGATACGCATTTGCCCTGAGTCCTGATAAAAATCCGAAAAAACCTCGCTCCACTATACTTGCTGCCAGTGTATTAGCAGCCATTGCCGTATTGGAACCTTCGTTAACTCCCAGCTCCCGAAAGATCTGTTGTTGGTTTTGTAGACCACCCATAATATCGTTTAAAGATATATGGGTTTGCAGCTCCGACCAATTATACATTATGACCTGGTGGAAAATGGTGTTGTCCTCAACAAATGTATCGTTCCAATTCCACTCGTATATTTTTAGGTCTCTTAGCCGGGTTGCCAACCGGATAGTACCATTGTTTCCGTTGTAAATGTAACTTTGGCCATTTATTTCGACAGGCAGTTCTTCCAAATGGTTACACTTTCCTGGGCTCCCTTCGTCTGCGACAACATTAGTAAGTGGATCCAAGTAACCTTTATATAGATTTCCCCCAATTTCAAATTTGATAGGGATTTCTTGAGTGCAAACCTGGCCAACTGGTAAAAACTCAATGGCAGACTTATTTAGAAACTGGCAAGGGTATGTCTCAATTGTCGCACCGCTAGATTTTGCCACCAAGTTGGCTCTGCCCAGAAGATGACGCATTGACATGGTAGGTTGGGTTAACATATTCGCTCTAACAATTTTAACGAGTGTATTCATAGACTGGCATGTCGAGTGCAATGCGTGTTGGAATGTGTACCTGACCAACTGGTTCACATCCACCTCTACAGCCTGGAGACTTGCTGCTAGTAGATCTGTGGTTACCATTCCTTGTTCATTGATGTTCCAGTTATGGCTTCTTTTGTGCCGTGTTTTATTTTCAAACTGAAGCAATTGATTAGATGTACGCAAATGCTTAGGACTTCTGCTGAGGACCCGTGAAACAATGCCTTGATCTGATACAGCGACTTTTCGGCCATTACAGTCTGTTGACACTTCATGATTTGTGAAGGTCAATGCTAGACTCTTATCCCATGCCAACCATTCTTCGCCCATTTCCTCTCCTTCCATTTGACGCCATTCAAGGAGTTGACATCGCTCTTGGTCCTCTGTCTTCCACGTTAGAAAACTTGAATCCTTTAAGGCACACTCACGCTCATGGTACTGGCAGCCTGTGACGACTCCTGCTGTGCTTTCCATTGTTTGTGAATCATGCTGCTTGTAGACGTAAGCTTCATACAGGAAGCAGTTTATTGCCTCAAATATCTTCCAGCGACAACAGTAAACGCCGCCACCAGGATAGTACCAGTTGAGATCATTTTCGGTCTGCAGCAGATCTCCCTTTTGACTTAACGAACCATGCTGACATCTCCTGAACTTTATCATTCTGTGACATTCTGCAGATGTAACTGGTAAAGCTTCTGTCTTTTGCTTTTTCAGGTGTTCGTCATTGAAGAAGTAGGTGAATGTTTGGACTGTTTGCTTCATGATAACACATCGCCACGCCTTAGTCTTGTATTGAAGGTGATTTCTCTTGTAAAGTTGGAGCTTGGTTATTTGAAGTTCTCCAGGTTTATGGAATGTTGACATTCCCATTCCAGAACAGGGCGTCACTTCGGGCAGTTTCCAGAGTTTTCTTTCGTTCTGCACGTCGCAGATCATCGGGGACGATTTCAAAGCGGTGGTAACAGTAGCACTCCACACTGCTATACATAGCGTGACTCGTAGCAACACTGAACCAACTCGCAATATCATACCTGATTTCCTGCTCCCCCTTCTCATGACTTTTTGCCGTGCCAGATTTAAACTACGACGGCTACCTACAGAATTCCTACTGGGACTTATACCAGGCGCTGAATGTCGACTTAACGACGTAGGAGGTTCCGTGGCGCCACAGGGGCCTTTGCTTTGGCCGTCTTTTAGCGCTTCTGGACGCTCTACAGTAGGTAAAAAAGTAGCTGTCGTAATGGCCCCCACAAAATATGAGTACTGCTGGGGCAACAATCTATCTACTTGCTCACGAAGAACACTGTTTTCAGACCGCAACTTTTCTAATTCTAGCTCAACGGCTACTTCTGACTTATTGGACGTACCTGCAGGCCATTCAGTGACTTCTTCCGATGGTTCTACTGCGTTTACGCGCACGGGGTGACTCTTAGGTGGTGACTTAGTGTAGCTTGGCTTACCCCTGTTGGTGACTTGTGGTTTGACTCTACATTGATTGATCATATGCCCTACCTTTTTGCACCGGAGGCAAATTGGTTTTCCATCGGGGGTCCATTTGGGTGGACTTCTATCTCGTTTACCTGTCCTCGGTCCGTCCGATCGATATCGATTGCGGCCACTGGCACGTAAGAAGTCGTCTTGACACTTACGTAGGGTCTCTTCAATTCTCTTCTCCAGGCCCTCAAATTCTTGCCTCCAATCCGATCCTTCTATGGAGATAGCCTGGACTGGGACACCAGTCGTTGGATGCCGGCTTCCACGACGGTTTCCTTGTCGATTTTGTGACTTACGTAACTCATTAAGTTCGCGCCTAATTTCATAAAGCTCCTGCAACTGAGCAGTACTATCTGGGAGCTTAAGGCGAGATTGACCCCTACGTGCTTCTAAAGCTTCTTGACGCTTAGCTTCGGTCACTAATTCCTCAAAGGAGCTAGGGGGGAGTGGATAGGTATCCTAGCCTATCCTGCAGTTCAGGTCTTAGGCCAGCCTGAAAAAGTCCGCGCAGCATCTCGTTTCTTGCACGTGACTCCATAGTTGGATACGCCGCACGGGCATCCCGCATCCAGTATGGAACCCTACTCGCAGCGCCAAAATGTCAACTCATCTTGACTAAGTTATCATCCTAGCCTCTTTATATCTAGCTAAATCTACTTCTATTATAAAGACCCAATATAACATCAGATTATGCTCATAATTTAATGGACAAGAATCATTGGTATTTATATGTGACTTTTTATATAATGACTTGACTCATCATGACTTTATCCATACATCGTTACTGAAACACAAAGCAAGATTGACTTATAGTTAAAGAAACTATGCAGAAAGGACTTCTCCTAAGTTGGCTTATGACTTCTAAAACTTGGTAATTTTTAACTACCACACCCTTTTTGCAAAAACTGACTTTTAAAGGTATTACGGTAATAATTACTTAGTATTCATCGACGTCTGGGCGCCGGTAATATTTACCTTTCAAGCCGTCGAATCTGTGATTTAACCCACTTCTGGGAACCAAGGGCTAATACCAGCTTAATGATTAGCACCTAATAGCCAGACTTCTTTATGTAGGCAGTTCTCAGAATTAGGATGCAACCACAGTCTGAGAAACTATTTGAATTATTTAGGCTTTCGAATCAGCAGTACATAATTATTCTAGCCGCAACAAAATCTACCGATTGAAGCCAATAGATTTCCAAAGTCATACATGATTCTAAAATCAACCGCGCCTACGTACGTAGAACTACATGTATGCATGAAAACATTGAATCATGACGAATACATTTTTGTACGTATAGAACGCACTTGTATTACAACTGTCATCATACTTATTTAATTCTCCGGTAGGAATAGTACGGGCAAGTAGACGGCTTTTCTGAAATTCTACCAAAAATTGCAGATTTTTGTACAAATTTTTGTGCTTCTATCAAGTGTTGCAGTTTGTTTACTGTATGACGACATCAGAAAATTTAAATTACAGTGTGGTGTAATGTTAGTATAAGCATCTAGTCTTTACTATTTACTTGGCCTGTTCTTACAGTACACTGTATGCTATGTGAAAGCTATGCTAGCTCTCTTGTAGTGAAACAGGGGTGGTAGTTTTTTTTGTTTTTTGACTGCAAAAATTATTTAAGTAATTCTAAAAACTGAAAGCACACAATTTCATAATTTGGTATTAATGTCAGCAAAAACTGAGGTTTTTTGTAGCTTTACGATTTTCTAGGCACCCCTTGTCTTTTTTGTAGAGAAGCGCAAAATTTTTACGTCACATTTTGACGTTTTTGCTGACGTGAAAATTGTTTGGTTGACTTTTTCCCATGCTCGTGTGTACACTTTTGTAAAACATGATTTAATTTGACATTTTATTAATTATTTTTTATTGATTATTCTATTCAAATTTAAATAAATATGCACGAATATTTTTGTCTAGTTTATATATAATTGTTATATACTTTATGATTTATCAAGTTTTTTTCTTGCTTAACTTGATTTTTGTTACGTTATTAATATCGGCTCGGTAGGTGGCAGATATTTTAGGGCTCTATGGATATTGGATGTATCTGTTTATAGCAAACAAAATTTGTTCCTTTTAAAGCCTGGTTCATGCTCGTCCCTAAGCTTTGTCTGTATCCCTAAGCTTTGTCCTTGTCCCTGTCCCGAGGTGTTCCTGTCCTTGTGTTCTTCTACATATGCTGTCCTTGTCCTTCACAAATGTCCCTAAAGTACAGAATGTCTCTGTCCCTGTCTTGAGGGGTAATTTTTGCGCACAGACAGGACTTGACCTCAACGTTGTTCCTGCAGAAAACTACCTCATTTGGCCTTAGAAAAACAGCATAGCCAAATATGCCAATTTTTTGCATGACAATAGTTCTTGTCACTTCTAGACCATATACAAATAATTAGCTAGAACGCATTTTTAAATTGTTCACAAATCACAGCAGCTGACTGAAGTTTGTCCCTGTCCTTGTCCTTGTGTCCTTAAGGACAAGCATGAAACCAGGCTTTAGGGGTTTTTATTAATCAGGCTGGATCATCTTTTGGCAGTCCGGCTGGTATGCTAGGATTGCAACTAGATGCGGCTTCCAGTTCCAGACTACTTCTTTTACTGTATTATTTATTCAAAATATAGTCATTCATGTTTTATAATACATAAGTGATTCATTAATTCTCTCAGCACGATTTTTCCAAATTGAATTTAGCTTTCTTTTCTTTCCTTTTTGTGGTGTTAATTTTTGTTTTTTAGTACACAGTGAATTTATTTTTACAACTTTTAGGAAACTTTCCTTGGACACAGTTTGATGCATGTTTACATTTGTTTCATTTTTCTTTATTTTAAATACTGTAAGTTTTAATATCTCAAGTTGATATATTTTTTAAAATCTAATTTTTGATATAAAACATGCATATTTATGTAAAATTTAACCCAGTTTTTTCACTGACATGTTAGTCCTCCAGGTTGTTTATAAAGTCAATGTGTCATGTGATTTGATTTCTGATTATTTTATTTTTAACGATTTAGGCTACTTAAAATGTAGAATTCTAAACTAAACATGTTATAAATGTTTGTAGTGATTATTTTGTTATTTATTAATTTTATAATATTTGTATGCTTTGTTAGTATACTTCAAGTCAAAACATTTTTTAGCCCTGTCGACATATTCTCAAAATTCTGGACTTGGATTTACATCTCGCATTATTCTTGATATCACAAGAAGGCCTAGTCGAATTGCGACGTCCCCAAAAACTACTTAACGTATGCGTACGACGTAAATGAGCGTTCATTGATAAAAGGAGCAGGGCTGGAGTTATGAATGAATTGATTGGCTGATTGGCGTGGCGGAGATTAGCGTGGATTTTGGCGGGGTTTACGGCGATGGGTGCGCGGGGCAGTTGCCGATGGAGCGGGGGATGGAAATGAGCTCTGGCTTCGCTGCTGCTAACAGGTAGACGCTAAGTCTGGGATTCACAGAAGGTGTTTAGCTATAGACTCGATATAAGGCCGGGTTCACACTGGCACTTGCACAAGCACAACGCTTGTTCAAAAATTTTATCTTTTGCACAAGCACAGCCAATCAGCGTAGAGATTTCGCAGCATTCAGTTTGGGTGTAGGCCCAAATGGCGCAAAATTAAACGAAAAGGTGTGGTTTTAGGGGGAACCCTTGTCTAAATGGATCTTATATTATTTGAAGAATGCATTGCGTTCATTTTCTTTTTGCTTCTGTCAATTTTAATTTCGTTTAATCTTTAAAATTCAAATTGCGTTTTCAGCATAATTTTTTCTTTTGGCTGGGCTTGTGCGTGTGCAAGTTCCAGTATGAACGTCTACGGGTTGTGCCTGTGCTTGTGCTTGTGCAAGTGCCAGTGTGAATCCGGCCTAAAACGTTCTGTTCGATTGAAATAGAACATCGTAAATGAATGTGCATTTTATTGTGTAGGTATCACGTGTTCCAGTTAAGCCTGTTTCACATGAGGGCGCATTTTGCGCTATGGCGCATTACAGGCCACATTATATACACATGCGTGGCGCATTTCATGACGCATTACATGGAGTAATTCATGACGCATGGACAATTTCACGGCGCATGCTATGGTGCATGGATTTCAACGCATGCATGCAACGCGCCATTGAATGCACCATGGGATTAGCCATGAAATGCTCCATTTTATTGCGCGATGAAATGCGCCATGAACTGCGCCATGTGAAACAGGCTTTAGACTGGGTTTATGTTGAACTGTGAATCGCACCCGAAGCATACATGTAACGGGCTCAAAGTTTGAGGGTCCTGGCCGCCGGCCGGCCAAATTTTAAGGATCCTCATCGGTCCCCCCTAATCGACAAAAAATACCCTAAATTTTGCAAAAATTTCGGAACAATGCCGAATTTTCAAAAAGGAAGGGAAGGGTGCGACACATGCAAGACTGGAACAATTGATTGTTGAGAAAACGTTTTAATCTGGTCTAAAAACTTAGTAGTAGACTTGCGTCCGATACTACCGATTCAGATCGCTGATCCGATCTACTGTTGTAAGTATGATAGCAGCCTTGCAATTTTCAATCTGGTTTCATACTTTGTTGTTATCGTATTAGAGCGGATTTTTTAAGCTGAAACTTTAGTTTATAACTCAAACATTGGACAACATAGTCACACGCTGGCTGTCTGGGGGTCGATTCATACCTAGACTCTGGAGCCGTATGTACGTTCAGCAGGCAAAATTACGAAATGTATAAGATCAGTATGTGGCGTGCGTATTTCGTAATTTTGCGGAATATACGACTGAACGGACATACGGCTGTAAGCATGGAACGGCCCTAAACGGCGCAAGTGTGAATCGGCCGTTTGTCCATCCCTTTAGAATCTGGTGTTTCGCCAGATGCGGTATCGCCGGTTGTCGGATGCCATCTGTTGTCGCACACAATCGTCCGATCCCATACAGTAGCCATCAGCCTTCCCGTAGTCCCACATGCAGTAGTGTTTGTTCTGGTCACGGCACCACGCCAGGCATCCCAATTCGTTGGTCCGGTAACCCTGGATTCTCTCGTGGTCGCAGAAGGCCCCGGGAGTATCCTGGACCGGAACCCAGGGGCGGGTCTTGTCGCCAAAGCCTAGATTCTCCGACACTTCGTATCGACGCGCGTCACCCGCCATTCGTTTTCGGTCACAAAAGTACGACGCCATGCAGTAGCCATCCTTCGTGACGTGGTCCCACATGCAGTATCGATATCCTATGTCGGCGCACCATCTATAGCACGCATCTTTCGTTTTCGGCGATACGAATTTCTGCAAGAGTGGATGGTCGCACCTGAAACAACGGAATACATCGTGCTATAAGCAGTCCCTGTGCTACAGTTTTGTAGTAATGGGGTGGTGTTTTTTATCAGCGTATCACTAACTAAGAACTAAACTAGTGGACATGAATCATTTGGTTGATTCTATTCGAACCACACGCGTCCACTCTCCCAACATGGGCTGGCTCCATCCTTCTGAATTCTTCAGCTGCACATGTATGGTCCACAACGCAGGGCGGACATCCCTTTTTCACAGTTTGTGAGAGTAGTACGTGCTTTAAAGAGCCAAATGCAGCTGCTTATCTTCGTGATATAGTCTTGTCAGAATGCTTTTACAAGCTCAGCCGTGGTAATTTGCGCTTGAGCCTGTTCAACATACGTACAATCAAGAGTACATAATAGGGATTATTTTTATGTACTCTTGGTACAATGTACATATGTACTCTTCCAGGGGCGTTGCCCGTCAGGACGCTTTTATTTATAGTACATACGCAAATGGTGAATGTTATATATGTCCCCAGAAATGGGTGTCGGGTAGGGAGGGGCGATTTTCATTTTTCACTAGTGAACGCTACTTCACCCCCTCCCCCCATACAGCCCCCTTCCAGAATGTCTTGGCAGGTGGTTCACGAAGCCAAAATGTGGTGGTGGGTGACTCGCATAACAAAGCTATGGCGGAGCAAAAGTAGGCGAAAAAGAGGTGTTCCGCACGACCCCCTCCCCTCCCGAGGTCACGTTCCCATGTATCACGATTTATTATACCCAGCTATTCCAGCTATAGCCAGGTTTCTTCAGTCAAAACTTGGCCATATGAAAATAGCCAAAATGGCTACGACGAGCTTTATCTGTGGCGAAACAGTCTAATTGGAAATTTGTGCTGAAAATCGCCACAGCTGTTGCCGACTATGTTAGTCAAATCCGTGTATACTGCATACTAATTGGCTACAACCGAATCGCCGTTTCTCCGAGACATTTTGAACACCGTGATACACGGCAAATTTACCCCTCCCGAAGGCTCACCGCCACCCCTTACCAGAATATCCTACCTACCCACGTATGACTACACCTGTTGCTGTGACTTCTTAACTAGTTTAATTAATATATAAGTCAATTAATAATTGCTCACCAGACACCATTTGTTGAAACTGGCACAAATGCGGCTTGGCTGTAATCTAGTAAGAAACCTAACAGTAGGATCACCACTGGAATGCGGAAGAACATGGTTACGGTAACAAGTAACAGCAGTTCCGCTGAAAAAGTGATAGTGTGCGGGTTGCGCAGCTTTTTATACCTGCTACGGCGATGGTATCAGAGCGTTACGTAACTTCATTTTACTTCCAAGTTATGCACTTTTGTTAGCAAAACGTAAATATTATTGTTGAATAACAAAAGGTAACAATGAACGACGTAATGGTAGCGTTCCTGAAACTTCTGATAAAAGTTAAGTTATGCGATTTTGAATGATGCACCATATGGCACTCTCACGTTCAAATAAATGAGAAGGATGTGACCTTTCGAACGCTGAAACGGCTGTAACCACAGATGTGCACAGGGGAATGTCTGGGGGGAGCAAGCCCCCCTCCTAGATTTGAGCCTCCGGGACAAACCCACCCTTCGATTTGACCCATCGGGATAAGCCCCTTTCATCGGTGCTGAAAAAAAGTGCACAAGATAGCAAAAAATTGCCGCAGATCGCTCTAAAATGCTTGACAAATGACCAACAAACGGAAACTCGCTAAAAACATCCTAATTTCGCAAAAAATAGATCTTTACGCAAAAATTTTCATTTTTACGCAAAAATTGAAAATTTTTGCGTTTTTATCAGTTGAAACACCTAAAACTCCGGGAAAAGCCCCCCCCGCACCAAGCTGTGGCTGTGGTTAAATTGTAGATGAAGTGCGATTTTTATTTTTGTTTGTTGGTTAACGGACATGCTGAGACTATAAAGCCCGGTTCATACTTGTCCTTGTGCGTGTCCCTATCGTTTTGTCCTTAAGCACTTCCAAGATATCTACTTAGCCGAATAAGTCAATTTTTTTTAATGAAAATAGTCAAGGTGACTTCCAGGGCCCTGTCGCTCAGATTTACAAATCCTACTATTGTAAGTTTTTGCGAAGAAGACAATTCTAACGTTTATAATTTGAAAAATTAGGTACAAGCGTTACAAAGACTACAATTGTAACAAATTCTGCAGTTACAATTATTTACAGTTTACATTTACAGTTATTACAAATTTGTAACAATTGTAGATGTCTGCAACAAAACCTTGCTTACAATTGTTACAGTTGCAACAATTGTAGAACTGAGCAACACTACCCAGACCGTATACAAAAAATTAGCCGAAACGCTTCACTCCTATGTTTACAGCAGACGACCTAAATTTGTCCCTGTCCCTGTCCCTGGGCCTATTCCTTTACCGGGTTAAAGGGTTAATTATAATCGGACTAAACGGTTTAAAAATTAAGCTCAAAATTTCCATTCCAAAACCCTCGGATTAAACGGACTTACCAGCGCGCTGCTTTTTAGTCGGACTAAACGGATTTAACTATGCACACTAATGTTAAGCGTGCATGATAAATCCGTTTAGTCCAGTAGTATATAATTTTGGAATGGGTTCGGACTAAAAATAAACCGCAGACTTATTTCATTAACTCGTTTAGTCCGTTTAGTCCAATTTGTCATTCCAAAATCAAAGACTAAAATAAGTCCAGTCCGTTTAATCTGCTAAAGGAATGGGCCCTCTGTTTTTTCAGGTCACGTATAAACCGGGGCTTTTGTTGGAATTAGCCCTAGTTGGGACTCCAAACGTGATATTTCAGAAATTTTGTCGGATAGCTTTTGGGTACTGGTTGGGTTTGCAATCAATGCTTTGCTGAATCAACTATAGATTTTTTAAATCATTTTAGCATAATCGTAAGTTCTTACATCATATACTTAGCAGCTGACGCTGCAAGTATATACAATTGCATTGCACTGCTGCTTTTGTGTGTGTTTCTTTACAAAATGTCAACCTCTTCTTGTTGGCCACTCAATTTTTGCATTCCTAAGCCACTGACGTTACTGGGGCATTTTTTGGTGAAAAAACAAATATTTATTTACTCAATTTATTTGAAATTCAACTATATACTCGCTCACATCAGCTGGAAAGAAAAACTGGCAATATGCCCAGAAAAAATTTTAATCGTTCAAGTTTGAAGTAGCAGTTTCTTGCTGAAAGTTTGTTTGTTAACAAGCAATCACGAGCAAACAGTGCAAATTGCAATACCAATACGGCTGTGCGCTCGATAGATTCGGTAGTTCAGTTAACGAATTGGGGATGAATATCGTACATCACAGGGGCAAAATGACTAGTCTTCGCTTTTGGCAGAACCCGGAACATTTCTATATTTATTTCGCAGAAATCCACATTTCGCACATTTAAGTAAGTAAATTCTGATTCATCTCTTGGTGGTTTGGCAAAAATATCATATGAACGTCAAGCATGCGAAGATCCCCCGACGCTTCATGGCTTTGTAACGGAGATGAGAACCGCACCCGAGGGCGAATACGCCAAAGGATATTTACCTTTCCGGGAGTTACATACCAACCATGCTGACGCCATTCTGTTTTTGTTTCAGATCAACGAAAGGAGCATCGAAACAACGTCGTGAGCAGATCAATGCGGAGATCGACCAACTCAAGGCCCTCCTGCCCCTCCCC
>JASANF010016198.1:0-12480 GCA_030248245.1 Trissonchulus sp. WLG1_4
TGGTAACTGTGAGATGACAACCCTGACGCTTCACGGCTACTAAACGAAGATGAGCACCTAACACCTGGATCAACCCGACGTCAAGTCCAGGGGCTACCTACATTTTACTCATAGCACTTTGAGCGCAATTATAATTTCACTGCATAACGAGATAAGGTGCAGCGTTTATTTTTGTGTGCATTCGGATTTAGGCTTAGACTTTCTTGCGGATTAGGCATGATCTTAGCTATTGCTTCGAAGAGCAAATGAGCTCGAAACTGTAGCGGTAATGCGCGACAATATAGCAACCTTAACTAAAAAAAACGGAGATTTTAAATTTTTGTCATATTTTTTTTAAAAATGGGTCAAAACACACAGTTGATGTGTCATAGGAATCTTAATCATATTCAGCTTATGTTAGCATCTAAATTTTTTCTATGAAAAGTCTATTTTTCCTGCAAAAAAGAAAAATCGTCCGTTTTTTTATAATCAATAATGATTTCCCTAAATGAAACGGATTTTTTCAAAAATATAACGGAGGTCATTAAACACCCAAAACCCGCATAAACTTCACTTTTTAAAACTCGAACATCAGGAAAAATCTTTTTTGCTCATCAACATCGTATAATAGAGCACTTTGAACAAGGAATTGTGAAAAAAAATAACAACTAATGCAGACAGCCTTAAACCTGAAACAGTCGATCACCAAAATAAGTGCGAGCAGCTAACTCTCGACTGCAATAACGGGTGGCCGACGCTATAGGGCCCCCTATTCAATGCTGAGGATCCTCTGATCGCGTTCAGCGGCTCAATTTATCTCCAAAAGCATCAAAATCCTCATTTCGAAAAATTGACCGCTGGGGACCCCCAATGGGAAATTCCTTAAGGGGGGTCGTTGGGGGTGCAAAAGATTTTCTAAACAAAAATGAACCTCGAATTCGCGTTCAGCGGCCTAATTTATCCCCAGAGATGTCAAAAAACCATTTTTAAAAATTGACCAATGTAGACCTATCAGGACCCTCACTGTTGGGTAGGACTGACTGTGGATTCATTCCAAGGCTTTTTTTCTCAATAAAGTTAATAATATTCAAAACAGGACGATATAATCGTGATCTAAACACGGATCACTTATTCAGTTTTTTTTCGAGAAAATTTATCGAAAAAAAAAACGGATGCTGTATTTCGGAGTACACGTCACTCCGAGGGGTAAGATTGTTACAGAAGATAGACAATAGTTTAGATTATCATTGTGGTGAGTTTGGGAGTGATTGGATGGATGTTGATGAAAATATGATACTTTATCCAGAATTTCCGAGGTCGATATTCCGACTCTAAATTTGGGTGGTCTGAGAAATTTTAACAAAATTTTTTGAATTTAACTTCTAGAAGCTACTGCACCACTACAAATTAAAATTTAGTCTTTTTTCTACTTTCTCCACGATTGCTGGCTCTGTGTAAGTCATGGACTCTGAAAAAAACCCATCCGTTTTTTTTTTCGAAAAATCGGCCTTCCGTTTTTTTAGTTAAGGTTGCTATAAGGAGGATTGAATTTACTCATTCGCAATAGCATAACGTCACAAGTAACATGAAGCAATTTATGGAGTTTTTGAAGCTAGTAATCTAAGCTATATATATCTAGGGAAAATTTTTCGGGCAAATTTCAACTATTTTTCCAAAAACTATATACACGCGCTTTTCTTAACATTGAAACAAAGCGGGAAAGCTAAATGAGAATTGAAAAAGCTTGAAACTTAGTCGAATTTTTGCGGTATTGAACGTTATCAAAAGTTTTTCTTGTACTATTAACAGACGATTGTAGACTCAATTGTTCCACACTTTTTTGACATTCTATAGTCATATATAGTAAGTGTGTAATGTCAACCACTTCATTTGGCCAAAGTTCGGCTTCGGGTTCGGGTGGTTCGGGTACGAATGGTTCGGGTTCGGGTACGTCCCGAAAAAGATCCCAACACTAGGTACGTGGTACAGGTCTAAACATTTGCCAGCGTATAGTATAGCCACTCGGGGAAAAAATATTTTGGAAACTTTTTGTCATATCCCAAGTAATACACAAAATTGAAAGTTTCTTTTTATTTTCTTATCAAGCCATAGCATAAGCCATAAAATGCAACATAAAACGTTTTTGTATCATTTACATCATGGCTGAAATTTTGACCTAAAGTCATGGGAAAAAAACCCCAATTCGGGAAAAAAAACCCACGTCGGGAAAAAAACAAATTTCATCGATCAATAAAAAACGCCATGAGCATGCCACCGCCGATGTTGAACACGCATGTGATAGAGTACCACCTCCTCTTTCGAACGTACACACCAAAACCTTCCTACATCTTCTGGTTGGCCTACAGCAAGCCATTAAATTTGACGCCAAAATTTACATGGGGTCACTTAGTGAAAATTTTTCAAAAATCAAATTTTACTGAAATTGCACGCAGAGTTGCGTAATCGCTATAGCTGTGCTACACAGTCATTCCCTACTGATTTTCACATGGTTTAATTCAGAAAACAAGCATTTTAATAGGTTTAGCATGTAAAATATACATACTATTCAAGGGGTCAAGTAAAGGTAAAACTTGTAAAATGTACGAGTCAAGGGGTACTATGGATAGTAGGCACTAAAAATCTATCACTGTGTCATAATAAAGCGTTAAAACGCATTGCTTCTTCTTTAAAACATCTAATTACATCATTTTGGGCAGTTTACGGCAAAATTTTGCGAAAAATGAGGGTATTCAAATTTTGAAACATTACCCGAACAAGTTTCGTTGTTCGCCAAAGTTCCGGAGTTGTTAGTGATTTCTTATCAGATGGGCACATAACAAGCCCAGTTTTGTGCTTCTATCACGTTTTTGCATCGAATTATATACATAAACTGAAGCTTCGGTCTCACTTGCCAATGTTACGCAATGCGGATGGCTCCAAGGGGATAACCGCCCAGCAAAAAGCTAATATGTTAAACGAGCACTTTTCTAGTGTTTTTGTGCATAATGATGGGTCACCCCCACAAATGTTGGGTACACCTCTTTCTGAACAATGGCTCCCTGACTTATCAGTTCTTCAAATTTATCAACGTCTTCGAACCCTCCCTCCCACTTTTGTTCAAGGTCCCGATAATATCCCTTCGATTTTTGTCAAAACCTTTGCTGCCGAGTTAGCTGAACCACTATCACTACTGTATGATTTTTCGTTTCACTCCATTTGGTTTCCCCAAATCTGGCGTGATGCTAATGTTACCGCAATTTTTAAGAAGGGTTCACGTGCTGAAACGGCAAATTATAGAGACATAAGTATTATATGTAATGCCTCTAAGCCTTTGGAGCACATAATAAATGATTTGTCTAGCAAATTGATGGATTTTGGATTTTCTGGATTTTTGGATTCTGGATTTTGGTCTAGCAAATGACATTTTTTCTACTGCCCAACATGGTTTTCTGAAGAAAAGGTCTACGCTGACCAGCCTTTTAACGTGTCTAAATGACTGGACTGAATCCGTTGACCAAGGAAATTTTGTTGATGTAATTTATTTGGATATTAAAAAAGCCTTCAACTCTGTTTCTCATGAAAAATTGCTTTATAAATTAGAAAAACTGGGGATTGGGGGCTCTCTACTTCGTTGGCTTAAAGTATTCCTACTAAATAGGAGGCAAAGAGTTCGTGTCGGTAACAGCTACTCTGAATATGCAGATGTTTTTAGTGGGGTTCCCCAAGGTTCAGTACTCGGTCCCACCCTCTTTCTCTATTATATTAATGATTTACCATTAGTTGTTACTCAGGCAAAAATTTTAATGTATGCAGACGACATCAAATTATATGTTGCTTTTGAAAAGGGTTCGCATCCCAATTCTCTGCAGATGGACCTGGATGCTATTTGCCTTTGGTTACGTATTTGGCAATTGGAACTTGCTGTTACAAAATGTCTGGTTCTTCACATTGGTTCAAGTAACCCAAGTGTCAAATACAGTATCAATAGTTGCGAACTTCAAGAGGTCAATTCCTGCAGAGATTTGGGAGTCGTTATCCAATCAAACCTAAAAACTCCGAGCAGTGTGCCTACGTCCTCAAGAAAGGTTTTACTGTTGTTAATTTGTTGTTAAACAACTTCGTTAGCAAGGATCGGGACCTGCTCGTTAATTTATTCTGTCTTTATGTCCGCCCTATTCTTGAGTCCGCTTGTGAAGCTTGGAACCCAGGCCTACAGAAAGATATCAGGCTTTTGGAACGAGTTCAGAAATATTTCACGAAAAGGCTTTTAAATGATAACAACTTAAGTTACTCTGAACGTTGTGCTGAACTGAAGCTTGAAACACTAGAGCATCGCCGCTCCTTTCGTGATCTAGTTATGGTCTATAAAATTTTGCATGGTCTAGTTGACCTGGATATCGATGCCTTTTTACGCTTCAGGCTACAGTCTCAGCTAGGACAACCCGTGGACACGCTTGGAAACTTAAACAACCTCGTTTTAAACTGACCGCTAGAAAAAATTTCTTCTCCACTCGTATTGTTGAAAAATGGAATGCTTTACCGGCTTGCGTTGTCGACTCCGTTACCCTTACCGCCTTTAAGAGAGAGTTGAGTTCGATAGCATTTTGATGTTAAGTTCGGCTGTTTTGTTTTGTTTTGTTTTTTTTGTTTTTCTTATTTTCTTTTTGCGTGCAGAAAGTTTGCACCTTTGTCTGTTATCCTTGTCATTATTATACTTGCCTTAGTCAAATACAATACAATACAATACAATACAACTTGAAAAATTGGGTTTTTTTCCCTATGTGGGTTTTTTTCCCCATGAAGTTGAGCCACTGTGGCTCACGTGACTTGATTTCCAGCTAAAGCTTACATCCTACAAACTTCTAACCTAGCCTATTCGAAAGAGCGTTCAATTTTGACCCCCCTGGGTTTGGGGGATATAGGGGGACTCCGGATCATTAGTCGAAAAAATACCGTTTTTCCGACTTATTCGACCCACAAGGGTTTTAACACCAATAATTTCACTTCAGATTTTTATTAAAAGGGGCGACAGCTATTTTGGGGGCTAGAGATCAGACTGGGGGCATGGCTGACGATGGGGGTTTCATATTTTTATTAAAAGATGGGGAAGGAAGCGAATTAGAATCGAAAATAATTCCCCCCCCCCCGCTTCAGTCTGACCCTCATGTGACGTTACCATTTTTTATCTTAATATTTGTCGGAAAAAGTTTCTGATACGTCTGCAGTTGACCAAATTCGGTCTTAAATTTGGAAAATTCGCCAATTTCGCCATTTGTATAAAAGCTGTTTAAACTTTGGGGCGACACATTTTCAATGCAAATTTTATTTCAAAATTCTGAAAAAGATCAGATTTCTGGGGGCTGCTGCCTGCAGACCAGGGTTGGCAAGTCTCGGGTTTGCAACCGAGACCGAGACCGAGACCGAGACCAGGCAACCGAGACCACCGAAACGAGACCTACGAGACCGAGACCAGCCCTTGGGGGACCTTTTTTCAAGTTTCAATTTTAAAAATTTGAAATGCTTTGAAACGTGAAAAATTGGTAATTAAGTTACAAAAAAGTGACCATTAGGTTAGGTTGTATAGTGGTGCGGGAAAAAAAACCCTATTTTCAACTTTTCGGGTCGTCCTGTGCTCCACATAAATCGGATCCATTAATGCTCGTGGCTGTTATAACGGCCATCTTTCGCCTAACTGTTGCACTAATAAAATGGATTGTAACCACTCACGTTTCTGAGTAATGAGTCTCGAAACCTCCGGGAAAAAAAACCCTATGCGGGAATAAAAACCCTAATGCGGGGAAAAAAAACCCTATCACTTTTTCTGGTTGTTCTATTAGCAGGGAATATAAACACAATTTCATCGTGTTCTACAACTCTTAGGCTGCAGTATGGACTAAAAAAACCGTTTCTGCGACATCCATGTGACTCACAATGATTCTTCAAAAATCGACCCGTTTTGGCAGAAATGACTTCTGCCCAAATAGGCATTTTTTCCGTATTTAAAAGCATTAAAAACAGATTTTTGCGCTTATTACGTGAGAAACAGCGGACAAACACCGCCCGCGTCTATCATTCTTGGATTTAATTGGTACGCAGCAGCTAAAACCTAAATATTGCAAAAAATGCCAAATTTTGGTGAAACATCATCAAAACAGGTTTCGTAAGGGGTGTCGGGGTATGGCCCAAAATGACAAAAAACGACGTTTTGCGGCCGAATAAACGGTTTTAATGAACTCTACGCATGTTGTTAGCCCAGATGAACTAACTTTAGTAGCAACAATGGGTGAGTTTAGCAAAAAAATGCCGCCAAACAAAATAGGGTTTTTTTTCCCCGCAATAGGGTTTTTTTTTCCCGCACAAACTTTGACCAGTCACTGGTCAACCACAGCGTTTTTCACGGTTTTCGAGCTTCAGAAGTATAGAGGAAAGGTAACTCTCTTGAAAAATGCAAACGGCGTTGGTCAAAAGTGTTTTTGTGAAAAATTATGACAAGTCATAATTTTGGAAAATTTTGTCACTTTGGAATTTTTCAACATGCAAAATTTTTTTGGAAATTTTATAAAAAAAGCTACAGGCCTCAAAACTGCACAGAAATTGGTGTGGTAAGTCAGTTTGGGATGCGCTTTCCACCTGCATACTGAAAAAGATCCTATGTCGTGAGGTTCGGCCAGGAAGCACTAGGGTTTTTTTCCCCGCAAAACGCGTAGGGTTTTTTTTCCCCGCACCACTATATGAGTGTATGAGTTGCGAGAAACTTAACATTGTAACGACCGGATGCATGAGAGTAGTTGACTGTGGCAATACATAGGATTATTTTTCCGCTATTCTGTCAACGTTTGGTTATTTTTAAAAGTTTCGCACACTTCGCATGCCACAGGGCGTTTTATAGTGCATTGCAAACATATATTGGCACCTTGGCACTTGGCAGTCTGACTCGGGTGCCAGCGTGGAATCGTTTGTGCTGGTGCAGTGGTGCTATGTACTATCAAAAGTACTGAAGGGGCATCATCAGGGACCAGAAAAGTTTCTACCACTGACATATTTATGTGGAAGGAAGGTTTGATGCTCCAACCACTCCATAGCCCAGAGCATTTGAGTGACCTAGGTTTTTTTAGATACTTAATGTTTTGACATGCGTTTAAAGGTTGGGGCTCAAGAAATTCAATTAAACTGCAACCCAATTCGCGTTTAGTAAAGTTGTAAGCCCACAAATTACAAATCAGCTACGAACTTTTGGTAAATGATGGGCAGTACTTTTACTGTTTAACACATGTATGTTTGCGAGGTTCCACATATATACATACAAATGCAAGATCGCTAAGTCAGACAACCCTTTCTAGCTTTCTAGACCGAGACCGAGACCGAGACCGAGACCGAGACTGCCAACCCTGCTGCAGACCCCCGCGTTCACTCTTGTTTCTCGACAAGTGTTGCTTAAAAATTTATTTTTAATGCAAATTTTATTTCAAAATTCTAAAAAATCTCTAGCTTCTAGCCCCCAGACCCTCGCAACCATGATATATTTAGTCACTAGCACAGCTGAAAATTTTGGCTGAACCCCCCCCCCCTTTGAAATTTTCTGGGTACGCTCCTGGAGAAAGCCCATGACCGAAATTAGACGGCGTAAAAAAACCCCATGTGGGGCGTAAAACACGTACGTGAAGTTGGCAGACACTTTGTCAGTACAGTTTGTACTATCTTGTACCACAATTACCACATTTTGTACTAATTTGTACGAGGAGTACAAATTCGCGGAAAACTGCCACCTTCACGATTTGAGCCAATCGCACACATTACAGGATTTCAGATTAAAAATTTTATATTACTAGATCTTCGTTTTATCATAACCAGTCAGCTTTATATTTATTTTCCAAATAAGAAACTAGCTGTGGATAATTGTAGGATGACAAAAACGTATAGAAGTCACACACAAAAGTGGAAAGCTTTTTTTCGAGTTGTTTGGCTTGAAGAAAAAACGGTCGTTCGCCGCTAGGCCGAATCGCCGCTAGGCCGAATCGCCACTAGGCCGAAACATCGCCATTAGGCCGAATTGCCGCCAGGCCGAATCGCCGTTAGGCCGAATCTTTGTATTAAAAATAAATCTGATTAAGGGGGTAGTGTCGCGAAAGCAGTCGATTTTGCGCGACTGTAAAACTTGTTCAGTAAAATGTTAGAAATTGTTCTTTCTATATTTTAAAAATCTATCTAAAGGCAAATTATTTTGCCAAGTTTCAGCAAAATTGGTTTTGCATATACTTTGCAATAATGTCTCAAAGTCGGAAAAATGACGAAAAAAAAACCTATTCACATTCCATTTTTTAGTCACATTTATCAGTTTTTCTGTTTAGTTTTTTTACACAGACTAATAGCACATATGTTGTAGTTTATGCACACAAAATTTAGTGCAGATTAATGTAGCGGCTGTGGAGTAATACTAGTTTGAACTGTGAAGGTGTACTTAAACTGTAAAAAAGTAGCAGCAATAATGATAAATTGTGAAAAATCTAGACGCTTATTTTCAAATCAAAAGAAAAACGAACCTTCAATTTTCTCTTTTCTTATTTGTCGCAAAAAATTGTGCGTCCACACATTATGTGTACTTCACAAGCTGGCCAATCTGATATCTGGCTTGATTTTTTGAACTTTTATGTCTCTATTGTGTGATGTCTGGCTCACAAATGGTGATTGGTTAAAAATATTGGTAGATATTGGTAGTCTAGTGTCTGGCAGTATGTATTTCACACCATATGGCATTTCACTAGTTTCTCAGTGAACGTACAATTTCAAAGCAAAAAGTTCTCATTTTGCAGCCTATGAGCAAAACTGCTTTGGCGATACTACCACCTTAAGCTGGTGTTAAGCACAATGAAGACGTCTAAAACTTTAATTTTTTCAGAACAAATAAAAACAGCTAACCACGCTGCCAAGACTATAAAATTAATAAACAAAAATTATTAATAAAAATAGTGATTACGTGTATGTTTACATCTGTTTTTAATTTGATAAAATTATTGTTTGCAAGGTCACTTAGCTCTGCGCTTGGCTTTTCACGCTGTATTTTGGACTGAAGAATTATTGCTTTTTTTAAATTGAAGTGTTAAACACAGCTAAGCTATAAAAAGTTTAATTTTTATAGTAGAGCTCCTTGGGGGATGCATTTTAGATTTAAATAGCCCTTTCAAACACTGAAAATGCTTTTTTCTGGGAGTTATATTTCAGAAAATTGGAAAAAGTTTTACGAAATGCTTCACTCAAGGTGCTCTACTCTTGCTGTCAAATTCAAGCGTCCCCTTCCTAATTTTTTTGCTTTGTTTAATATTTTAACTCTCAGCTGCGCATTTTTTAAATCTGCTTTGGGTTTTTTGCATTTTGAGTCACGTTTTCAAATTGGGTCAAACTAGAAAATCTAGATTAGGACTATGTACTGGCACATTTGGGGGGGGGGCTGATAATGTTTCAAGGATTCTGTAGCAGGTTTTTGTATTAACTTTTTGTTGCAGACGGATCCTCATGTATTTATATGGATGTATTTCTGCAAGCAGCTGGCTGGTCTGAAACAGATTCGGCAGTGTTATTTATATCATTGTCGACTGTTTCTCAGACTGTTTCTCAGCTAGACTTGTAATACACATTTGCTATTGGAATATGCAGCAAACACTGGACGCAGAACGATGTCCAGAAAGTAAAGCTTGGACAAATTGGTAAGTTTGATTCTGAGCTAACTTGAAGTCAAAATGGGAGAACTATAGCCGCCATGGTGGTACACAACTATTACTGTAATCAATCAAACTGCTTCAAAATTTCCCGCTCAACTGTTCTTTATTTCAACAATTAACAATAAGCGATGAGATCACAAATGATTGCACCCAAAAACAACTAAAGCAAACAACTCACAGCTGCCAACTGAAGCTCAAATATATGACTACATGAGTATGTAGCATGAGCACAAGTGTCAAATACGTAATATTACATAAATTAGGTTTTATGTCATAAATGTAATTATCGGCATTTTGCTATATACCTTTTTGCCGAGTGATAAAAATTTAAAAGCTTAAAATTTCTGCCCATAGAATATCTAAATATTTTATATTTCAAATTCAATCCAATTTATGAATGTTAAATATATTATTGTATATTCAGTTCAAAAGTAATCGTGGTCACCATCTACAATTTGTTGTTGATCGAGGGCCTCTGCTGGGTGTTCTGGCAGAACATTGTCCGGCTGAATGTCTTGAAGAGGCAGCTCCGGTGCCATAATTCTTAAATTATCCGAAAACGCATGCGAAACACCACGCAAGTATTTGAAGCGATCATTATCAGTGAGGTAATTGGCCCATAGAGTGTTAATTCTCCTGTTTATTCGCTCATATTTCAAGTTTCGCCGCAAAACGTTATGCCCCATATTTATCTGTTGGATGCTTAGCTTCGTTTCTGCTTCCAGTTCCTTCACTACTCGCAGAAACTCATAAATATTAGGATGAGGTTTTCCGGCTGCTCGCTTAAGTTTATAATGCCAACCCTCAACATTGTTGTTTGTGCGAGGATGCCGGCCATGAACATTCCACATTGCTAGTGGAATGGAACCATTTTCAATCCACTGGTTACGAAAATAAGCAAAATATTGATGAAGCTCTGGAAACTGATTCGTGGCTGCTTGGTAAAGTGGATTGAAAACGCCAGCAACTTCAATTGTAGGCAAAAAAGCCAAGGCAATTGTGCATCTAACCCACTGTCTGAAGTCTTGGTTGTCTCGATATAGCATACGGTACCCGTGTACTGAGATCCATCGCAAGTTGGCTTGGGTGAAATGAAAGAAGCAACCCAAATGTGGAATTCCAGGGAATTCAGTGCTGAGACAGGAAATTAAGCCTGATTCAAAATCTGATAAGAATGAACTTGGTTGAAAATTTAAATTTCGAGCTACAGCAGCATCTCGAATCAATCGAAATAAGGCAGTATATACGCTTCGGCTTTTTCCCGGCAAAAGGCAGTATGCAAGGGCAAGAAATTTTTGATGCAGGCTGACATCAACTTTGAAAAGTTGGGCAAAAATTTGAGGCACCGCCTCAAAAGTGCCGTCAAGGCTGACTGCCACATCAGGCTCGCACAGTCGGGTAAGCGATTCGTGTGAACAAAACACAAGAATTCTTCCTTCTTGCGTAATTTCGTCTATCAACAACCAGTCCTCCCCCGTCAAAGTTTCTCTCCACTCATTCTCCAAGATCAAATCAGTGGCCGTAGCAGGTAAAGCTGGAATACTGCTACGCCGAGCTCGGTATAGCGATGACAATTTGCTTCGGCTGGGCAAAAGATTTGGCGCTACATCTGCATCCATGCCGGCTGCAACTTGGCGGTAGATTGTTGTACATGGTGTGAGCTCCTGGCTTGCGCGATCCTTCATCAAATTCGTTGCCACCCTGACCTGAAAATTAAAGACATATTTTATTTCTAGAAAGAAAAGTTTTAAGCATATGCAGCCCCACCCCCCTCCGTATGGTCGGCATCACCTTCCCCTCTCGCTGAGCTGATTGCACTTTACATTTCTGGTATTAAATTAATTTCCTAATTTCTTCTTTTCTTTCAATTTCTGTAATATAATTTTTAGACAGCAAGTGAAGTTTGAGTACTGAATACACAATAATAAATGCAAAAAATTGGGCAAGTATGTACCTGCAAATCATTATAGTTAGCATCATGATTATGATCTTTTGTTTGATTCAGATCTTCTATTCCGGCTGCCATTGTTGCACGAGCGGGACACGTTTTGATCACACACCGCCAGTATGTACGTTGCGTTGTTTGTTTGTCCTTGCTGTAAGTGAACCCATTTTGGACTGCCAACTGTTTTCCACGATAAGAACGAATAAATTCCGCCATGTCAGACAAGTAATAACACAGCGGCCCTCCAAAGCCTAAACAAGGTAAAAAAATAACGTTTATAAACAATTAATATAACGTAAAACCTAGTCTACGACTTTTTAGTTTTTCATTGTGTTTTCACCTGCAATACAGCATAAACGTGTGCCTGGCACAGCGCATAAACATGTTCCAGCGCCAACTTTTCAAACTAAGCCTAAGCCTAAACTATAAATTAAGCCTAAGCATAAGCCTGAGCCTAAGTTTATTTAACTGAAGAAGCCTAGGCTTATATTAGCATTTTTGGATATATTTTTACATGACGTGCCAGGCAGGACAGAAACAAACAACTGTCATTGCCCCCCCTCTCTGTAAGATTTAGTTTAAAAATTTGCCAGTGTAATGGGGGTTACAAGAAGCGCGCAGTGCGCACCCTCCGCCACCCACTCCAGGTTGTCGATCAAGCGTCTCTAATGAGAAAAATTTCAAAAAGAACATAAATAGTACCCTGCCCGTGACTATTTATGCTTCAAAAACAAGTTTTCGGCCTAACGGCGATTCGGCTTGGCGGCGATTTGGCCTAGTGGCGATGTTTCGGCCTAGTGGCGATTCGGCCTAACGGCGATTCGGCCTAGCGGCGACACG
>JASANF010016199.1:0-18401 GCA_030248245.1 Trissonchulus sp. WLG1_4
ACAACTATTCGAGCCATAAATTATATTATTTGACAAACTTCACTATGAAAAACTAATTAAATTAACAATTACTGGTTAATTATCATCATTACAAACACTATAGTCGGTAACATCAAAGGCGTAGTGACAAAAGGTAAAGAATGTGTTGACAAAGTTAACCAGTACGTAAATTTTCAAGTGAGCTAAAAGCTAACTTTTTTGCCGAAAGTATAACAAGACAGTGTTAAGAATGAATAAAATATGTATATTTTCGAACCCAATTCTCCGGAGATGCCGATATATTCTATTTCAATATTTTGAACTTTGCCAAATCAAGCTTTGGTCCAACATTTTCCTAGACTAGGCCGAAATCAGACCATGTAAGGCAAATTTCAAGAGTAACAAGTTTATCTCGAACTTTTCTGGTAAAATTCAAGCTAACTTGACATTTCGTGATGCCTAAACTCTTAATATGGGCTCTTCGTGTAATCTTAAGCTGCTTGGAATACAATTATAGAATACGTACATATGCGACGTATAATTTTGCACAGATACTAGATTTTTTAGACTGCACGCGATACATTAATAAAATAAAAAACTAGCACAAAAAACAATGCAACACAAAAATTTTATGGCGAAGGTCTTGCGCATTTTAAAGTTTATGTAGCATGACTATAAACTATAAAAGTAGTATAAAGTTTTTGAAAACTTCATTACAAATACAAAAAGCATTAATGTATCAAAAATAAGCACGATCGGGGCTCGGTTGATTGTTCATTAGACCATGTAAGACGTAGCATTATTTAGCAAGTAAATGCAAATGCATGTAAATTTTAATTGTAAATGTGTAATAAATAATATGAATATAACTGAATTAAAGACAGGTAAATTGATTTAAGAAATTTCACTGCTAGATAATCAACTTACGATAATCATCGCCATCGTCATATCTTTGTGACGTTACCAGTGAAACCAGAATCAGGAGAAAGGTAGGTAGTATGGCAAAAACAGAGGATAAACAGCTAAAGCACATCAACATAGCCAAAACGTCAAGGGAAACGCATGAAATTAAACGAAAGACAGCAGTCTAAAAAACAAAATAACAAAAACAAACTGCGTAGTTATAAAAAAACAACAAACTTGATTTAGCTTAGCACGTAGTTTTGTCAAAAAGAACCATAAGGACCTCAAAAGAACGTTGAAAGCGTAAAGATTAATGACGGCATTCAAATATCATTCAATGACGGCGATAAGAAACTTCAAAATTAAATACTTTTGAAAAAGTGTTTCTTTGATTCATCTTACACAATGCTAAAATAAAAGGCCGCGGTTCACAAAAGGTGTTTAGCGTTAGACTCGATCTAAAACGTTCTTTTAGATTGAAATAATGTGCTCGACTTATGAATCCCAGCCATTGTGTACAAATTTTGTGTCTTGAAAGAAAATTCGCATAGACGTAGATAATACTAGATATATAATGTACTGCTTTACTAAGTTTGCATTATACAAAGCAAAAAATAAAACTATAAAGATAATCGAAGTATGCACTATTTATGATCTATACCAATTATAATGAAAATGTATGACCTAGACTTCACATCGTTTTAAAACGTACCAGTCTGCCACCAGACTGATTGGAGCCAACAAAAAAGTTCTCACAATGAATTTACTAAAATTTTGACTAATCTAATTATTAATATAATCTGACACTAGACTACAGTTTACACTTTAGCATTAGCAATATTGTGGGACGCTTATGGTAGGTCTCTGTGGATTTCTCTCATTGAACTATTGTACCAAATTTACCTTTGCCATTTACATTTAGATAATTGTTTCAACTGTATAAAACGCTCTCTACAGTAACCAAAATTTTTGAATACAGCCTTTTTCTGCATACCCCGCAAGCCTTTACGCTGAGTTATGAACTGTGGTGCACGGTGCATCTTCGGCGGTGGGGGGGGGGGGAATTCAAACACATATTTTTTTCAGCGTAAAAACACGTTTGTATAGGTTTTTTCGCATGCGCTGAGTTTATTTTTAGCAGTTTCCAAGCGAAAAAATGTTGATTTCAGCTTTTCCAAAAAATTCAAATTCTGTCGAAAATTTTAATTTTTCGTCATATTGGGGCTAGTTCTCGCAAAATAAGACCAGCTCGCTCATTATATCAGTCAGAAATTTTATGAGCATATATTAACACATAATAATATGTTTTATTAAGCTTTATTTGCTACGTATCTTGCTTAGTCTAGAAAAAAATGTTGATTTTCAATTATAAAATAGACAAAATAAACTTACTTACAATGAATTTAAAATTCAAAATTTTATATTTTTTGCGCAACAGATGGATATTAAACATTTTTCTCACAAAAAATATCACCTTTAAGCATACATGTACACGGGGTCTCGGTCTGAGGGAGGCTTGTCCCGGAATTTTCGACATTTTAGGGGGGGCTTGTCCAGATTTTTTGTCCCAAAAACGCAAAAAATTTCAAATTTTTGCCTAAAATTGGGAAATTTTTTGCGAAATTCCGATAATTTTAGCGAGTTTTTCGCTTTTTGTTCATTTTTGAAGCATTTTACGGCGATCTGAGGCAATGTTGGGGTTTCAAAGAGGGGGGCTTGTCCCGACGGGTCAAATCTGAGGGGGGCTTGTCCCAGAATTTCAAATCTGGGGGGGGGCTTGCCCCTCCAGACCCCCCCCCCAGACCCCCCATCTACATCTGTGCCTTTAAGGCATAAATACGACGTTATGATAAATTCTAATGCCTTAAATCCTTGTTCAAAACTTCCCTAATGCTCAGAGCCAAGCTCAAGCTGACGGGCAATTTCTGTTTTACAGTTCAGCTTAATTTAATATTCCACAGTAACAAATGTCGTTTTATTTGATGCAGGGAACTAAGACTAATCTTTTGCGCACCCACAACTGAGCACTAAGCCTAAGACTGAGCTCTGTGTCTAAGCGCTAAGCCTAAGCACTAAGCACTAAGCCTAAGCCTAAGCCTGAGGCCTAATTTGAAGAAAAACCTGTTAAGAAGCATCAAAAATAAGCTTACCGCACTAAATAACCTCAACTAGCTTCATAATTAAACAAATTTCGCAGCTATAGCTCGAATTTCGTACTGAACCTTACTTGTATGGTAACGCTTCAATCAGCCTGGTCCAGGTAGCTTCCGAAAAAGTTTTGTAACTTTTCAGAGCCTGCACCGATTTACATAATTTTTCCAGCATTTTGTAGCTTAGAAGTTGTTCTTTCAGTGGTGGCAGCAGGTTTTTATTTCATGGAGTATTTTTGCCTAAATTCAATTTTGCGCAAAAATTTTTATGTAAAGTTTAATTTTTGGACAAAGTTTGGTTTCCAGCTAAAGCTTACATCCTACAAACTTCTAACCTAGCCTATTCGAAAGAGCGTTCAATTTTAAACCCACCCTGGGTTTGGGGATATAGGGGGAGTCCGGATCATTAGGCGAAAAAATGCCGTTTTTCCGACTTATTCCACCGCTAAGGGTTTTAACACCAATAATTTCACTCTAGATGTTTATTAAAATGGGCGACATCTATTTTGGGGGCTAGAGATCAGATTGGGGGCTTGGCTGACGATGGGGGTTCTATATTTTTTTCTATGATCTGCACATGATTTCTTTTGAAAAAATGTACATTGCCTCTTTCTTTAAAAATTTGTAGATTTTCATAAACTATTTTGTAGATTTTGTTATTTGAGTTCAAATTTTGAACTTGCAAAACGGCAAATCTCAGTTTTACTAAAATTCCAACTGAGCTATGAGAACGATTTAAGAACATCTACAAATTTTGTAGTGCATCGGGTAACGTTTCGTGCAAACGAAAAATCATAAATCATGAGGATATACGTGCATAAAACCATTTACTAAATCGCCTTTGTGAGACCCACCCCAGTAGCTCGTTTCAATAAACTCACAAGTCCTGTCCTGTGAGCCTGTGCCTCTGTTTCAATATCTCACAGGCACAGGTCACAGCTCACAGGCCACAGGCCACAGGCACAGCGAAATTCATATTACACGCATATGACAGTAGGCTGTTTTTCAGCAGCGTACCTACGTGCGTTTGCTGGCAAGCCGAGCATGCAGTCACATTGTGTGCGTCACCTGTGGAATAGTGACCTGTGCCTGTGGCCTGTGATAGGTAGCATTGTCTGCTTATTGAAACCGGATTCACAGGCACCTGTGGCCACAGGTCACAGGCCCACAAATTTGTGCCTGTGGGCCTGCGAGTTTATTGAAACGGGCTACAGGGGTCCAATTAAAAGGATAACGTATCGATTTCCGTTTTAGGTTTTGGTGCCGATAAAGTGTAACTTGTAAATTGTAACGTTAAAATGCTGTCAGTTGAAGTTTATCACACCCATTGCAGTTATTTTTATTGATCTAGGTATGATCTCAGACCCCGTTTAATCTAGTTTCATCTTAAAATTTACATTTAGGCTTAAGCAGTAAGACATCAACTTACTGTAATTGTTTACTTAACAAAACCATCGTGATATGCAATTTCAAATAAGATTTAGTCAAACAGCTTGTAAATACTTCCACATCATTGAACAAATCTGAAACAAACAATTAGTAAAAACTGATGTTAAAAGTTCAATTATATAATGATATCAACGAACTGCTAAAGTACTAAGTACAGACTTAGATATTTAAAGTACGTGTTAGCCGCTATCACTCGTTTGAACGTTTGGAATACCATACGTTTGGAATACCTTGTTTTCAACAGATTAGCAAAAGTCATACTTTAAGGTGGTAGTGTCGCCAAAGCAGTTTTGCTCATAGGCTGCAAAATGAGAACTTTTTGCTTTGAAATTGTACGTTCACTGAGAAACTAGTGAAATGTCATATGGTGTCAAATAAATACTGCCAGACACTAGAATACCAATATCTACCAATATTTTTAACCAATCACCATTTGTGAGCCAGACATTACACATTAGAGACATAAAAGTTCAAAAAATCAAGCCAGATAGCAGATTGGCCAGCTTGTGAAGTAATGTTGATGAAGTAATGCCAGACATGTAATTTTTTGACGCACAATTTTTTGCCACAAATAAGAAAAATTAAAAATGAAGGTTCGTTTTTCTTTAAGTGTCTAAATTTTTCAGAATTTATCATTATTGCTGTGAGTACTTCACAGGTTACGCACAGTTTCACAGTTCCAACAGCCATTACTCCACAACCACTCTAGCAATTTGCACTAAATTTTGCGTGCATAAACTAGAGTATATGTGCTTTTACTTTGTGAAAAGAATCTAAACAAAAAGTTTTTTTAATTGACTGAAGATGTCGTAGGCTAGAGTTCGTTTTATTAGCGAACGCTCAGCTCGGCTGTTCGCTTCTACACTGCCCGACTGACGTGCAGAACACGCACGTGTCAAGGCCACACTAATATGCAAATGAGGCTGGAGCATCAGGCAGGCTACGTATATCACATACGTACGTACTGCGTGACACTTCCCCCCTTTGCGAAAAAAAAGGTTCTGTTTTTCACCAAAAAAGAATTATCGTTTTTTTTCCAAAGTTAGTTTTGAAAATTCGTTAGTCAAAGTCGTTACCCCTTGTTACCCTCAGTCACGGCGGGGGCGCTTGGCGCTGGGTCCCGGTTGATCAGGGGGAAGCTCCTGCGGCTGCGGAGCATTTTGTCTGTAGAAGGTGCTGGACAGAGAATAAGGAATCAAGGCAAGGTCCTCCAGATAGCGAACCCAAACCTGCAAAAATTCCCGAAACCCAGCATAGTTCACGTGCAGCCCCTGCCGTGTCACCAACCGGATATTCAAGTTCCCTGATGAACTCGCAAACGTGGAATTGGTTTCGTTGCTGGGGCACTTCCCCCCTTTGCGAAAAAACGGTTCTGTTTTTCACCAAAAAAGAATTATCGTTTTTTTTCCAAAGTTAGTTTTGAAAATTCGTTAGTCAAAGTCGTTACCCCTTGTTACCCTCAGTCACGGCGGGGGCGCTTGGCGCTGGGTCCCGGCTAATCAGGGGGAGGCTCCTGCGGCTGCGGAGCATTTTGTCTGTAGAAGGTGCTGGACAGAGAATAAAGAATCAAGGCAAGGTCCTCCAGATAGCGAACCCAAACCTGCAAAAGTTCCCGAAACCCAGCATGGTTCACGTGCAGCCCCTGCCGTGTCACCAACCGGATATTCAAGTTCCCTGATGAGCTCGCAAACGTGGAATTGGTTTCGTTGCTGGGGCAGCACAGTTGAAATTGCGAGGGTCAAAAACGTCGCAAAATACCCTCCGCATCCAAAAGTTAAACTTCCGAATCTAGGGCATAACTGGCGTTTCAAAGGGTAAACTCAAAAGGACCTTGGGGGAATTGGCGAGTTCGGCTGACGCACTCTTAAGTCTCTGCAGCAGCAAGCGTAGGGGTTTCCAGGTATCGGACCTTTGGCTCGTGGGTTTGGACGCTGTGTTCACCCCACAATTGATGACGATATATCGATAGCTGAGCAGATTAATATTGCATTCAGCGATGTTTCGGGCCAAGTGCAAAAACTGTCCCCCAGATATGACTATAACATCCCCATTCTTCACCGATTCGAGCTGTCGACACTGGCTATCCGAAAGGACTAAAACAGCTTTGCTGAACGGGTAATCACGGTCTAAAACAGGCTGAGACAACCACGCACTCAGCTTCAAAGCATCGACAAACTCGCCAATGGAGACTTCATTTGCTACTTTTTCCAGTATGCATCCGTAACAGTTGAACCCCGGGGCAGGCTCATCGTGGAGTAGCCGAGCTAGACCATTGGGCGGCATGGACCCTGTTTCGATTTTGTGGGTTACGTTCTTGGCCCTGCCGGTTGGTTGACTATTTAAATCTGCGCATGTTTTTTCAAAAAGGCTAATAACTTTGTCTGTTCATCTTTAGACAAGGTTCGCTGATTAATTTTCGCATGTTCCACAAATTTTTGTTGCTTATTCTCGGTGGTTTTGCTACTGTTATGGCTAACAGTTGCTATCGCAGCGGACTCCTGCGGCTGCACCAGCTCGCACACTTCTGCGTTCCCCAAGGTGGTACGAGCATATAAAATGATGTCGCAATTTGTTGTGTTCATAACTGAAATCGGGATAGAATTCGAATTGCCCAGCAGAACGGTTCTTGCCGCCAAAAGATTGCTAGAAGCCAGTTTGTCACTTTATGGCTCAAATACATAAGGTTTTCCTGCAAGGCATGCGCCTTGTCCCAAGCTACAACGTAAGGTTTTTTCCGTTCTAGCTGGGATTGTTGTGGTTTTTATCAAGCTAATCGTAATGCTACCACTAGCTGGCAGTTTCGGTCCACTCCCAAGCAGCCCTAAGTGCTGCTTGACCAATTGGGGTACTCCCCACTGCTTCAGAATGTCTTCCCCGACTATCAAACTATGTGAATATTCCTTAGACATTAGCAAAACTTGTAATCTGCCTTTCCGCGCTCCTACTTTGACATTAACCCAGGCCGAACCCAAAAGTGTTAATCTAGCGCCATTGACGACCGTTGCGGACAGGTGAGCAGGTCGGATTCTGCTTTTTGGCAACCTAATTGCGTCAATACGCATGAGTGACGCTTCAGCCCCCGTACCAAGCAATGCTAATACCAGCTCTCCATCAACGGTTGCATTCACCTTAAATTTTTCAGTCAGCCCGCTATCTAAACAATTGATGGACGTGCTCCTGTGTGGACCGCCTCCATCATTGCTACGCGGCACATTTCTAGCAATAGGGTAGTAATGACGCCATATATCTCCGCTCAGTATGTATTTTCTATTTCGGCAATAATTATATAAAGCTTTGAAAATGCCTCGCGATTGATTCAACTGCGTGGAATCTGCAACTAAGATCATTGCCATGTCACATTTAACAGTCTTCTATCTTGCATAAAGCCGCCGTCGTCCGCTCTGACAAATGAAACAATTACAATGTCTTTTTCGCGACCTTGAAAACCATCGACTGTGTCGACCGAAACCCCAGAAAAACTATGACTTAGCTGGGACTTGATGCGACATCGTTGGGCTGCGTACGGTGTAATGACACCTATATTCTGACGTACAGCTCCAGTACTGAGTAAAGTAGACACCGTGGTGAGAACAGCATCGGCTTCACCTTGATTATAGTAGCTCGTGCCGTCGGACTCCCGATAACAGCGTGATGTAATGTTCCATAGCATCAAGCGCTTACCGGTAGGCAAGCCAAAGAAAAAGGAATGTTCCGCCTTATTTTTTACTTTTCCACTGTAGAACTGAAAATTGCTAAACCCTGCTAATATGGGTGGCATTCTAAACTGCTCATCCAATAGCAGAGCCGTGGTACCTTTTGATACTAGCAACTCCATAATGGAAACGCCTAAACCTGCTGTGAACGATTCTTGATTCAGCACAGTAGGCCGCAACTGCTTGTGATCACCAATGAAAACCGCTCTTTTTGGCTTAAACTGCGTCATTGGTATCAACGCTTCTGGTATTGTGCTTTGCGCGCTCTCGTCAATCAGCAGCATATCGAACTGCAAGTTTGCTGTGCGTAGTAATCGGCGACCTGTACTGTTAGTAGTACAACAGATAACATTTGCCGTTTTCAGAACTTTCCGCTTCAAGCGATCCAATTTCTGGTTATATTTGCGCATGTCCACACGGGTCAAGCTATTGTCAAGAAAACGGCAATGCAATTGTTTAAAGTTGGAATCCCCTAGCTTGGTTGCTAAGTTGCCCGATGAGATGGTACTTAAAGGGCCATCCAAATAGGGTTCTATTATATCCGGATAAACCCGGACTATTTTTAGTCCGACCTTCTGTACACTAGGCAGTAGCTTCTCAGTTGTCGAATCGACAGCTGTATTTGACGGCGCACACACCAAGATCTTTGCCTCCGGATTATCTTGTAACAGCTGTGTCACTATAGCGGCGGCAACTGTAGTTTTACCTGTACCCGGTGGACCTTGGATAACAGTCATATCGTTTTTAACGGCGATTGTTAAAGTTCTTTGTTGAGCTTCATTTAATTATGATATGTTGGACATCTCCCTGTGTGATCCCGTGGTGTGACTTCAAGTGGTTGGGCAGACTTTCCCCCAAGAACTGAGGTAAAGTACGACGGGAGTATTTCGTTATCATCAGCGAGTGTGTACAACGCGCGGCGCTGATGCTGAAAGATATCAAAGTCGGGGTCCATCATTACTATGGCTTCTGTCAAATCAAAAATGGATTCCGATTCGTAGTTCGGTTCCTCCATTGCGCCAGTAGAATCTATGTTCTCTTCGTCTACGTTCATCCGAGGCATTAACAGTTCAATTCGAACTGTCCGCTGCGCTAGCCCAGTCTCGTCGACCACGCCTCTAATATAAACGTAGTGATCATCCGGTTTCAGAATCTTCACTCGATCACCCCGCGCAAATTCTTCAACCCTAGTCGTAACAAACTTTCGCGCGCCTCCGATATCCCAAGAGACATTAGCTAGTTGAGAACTATCCAATGCTTGTTTCTCCTGTTCGGTGTGCTCTAGTTCCAGCAACTGCTGATATTGTACGGCGAATTTAAACCGTTGTTCCGCCGGCGAAACATATTCAACAACGTTCCCTTCTAGGTTCGCTGCGGCTCCATCACACTTGTTTCTCGTTTTTTGCTTGATCCCATCATATGCCTTGACGACCTCTGCCTCCGGTTCTGAAATGCCTAACTGCCCCAAAAACTGGGCATGTGGAGTCTGACTGGCTTCAAAGCCTAGCAGATGCCTGGCTAGGAAAGAATTCAGCACATCGGCAGTACTATTCTGAAAGATATAAGGCAGCACCTTCAAATAAAGCCGTTGCATGGCTTGCTGCTTGTTTGACGCCAACCCTTCGTACTCGTTTCTACCTATGCTCAAAGTCGCTACAACGAAAGCCGGTCGTTGTGCAGTTTTTTTGAAGTCCAGAAATTTAACAGATTTAGCCAGGGACCCGGCTCCTCGGCCTGCGGCTTCGCCTAGCAATAATCGGAAACCTGGTTGGTATAGTGCGTCGTTGATCAGACTAGCAGCTGTAGTAGTTTCTCTGAACTTTATTGTGTCCACTTCTGCTGCCAGGTTAGGCTCCGGCTCAGAAGTCACAATATCTGATAGATATCTAATAGTTGGCTGTGTATCGTTTTCTGACCTTACATCAGCGTCATCTTCCGCGTTAACGTGACCAACCTCTATAAGGAACCGTGTCAAAAAGAACACGTTTATCCAAACGTATACACGTTTTGAAAACACTAAAACTTTTCCACCCTCCAAACTTTTCAGCCCCTAAACTTTCTTCGCCCATGACAAATGTCAGCGGCTTTCTTTTAGCCTTCATATGTATTCTCACCTCTAATCCACTTGATACGTAAATAATCAGTTTATTAGCTTTGTCGGTAGCGCAAATAAAGTGAAATCAGCTGTTGCTTCACTTGTGACTGACTAAGATAGCAAACGTGTTTTCGCCTGGCCTAAACGTGTTTTGGCCAAGCGAAAACACGATTGAAAACGTGTAAATTTCAAACGTGTAAACGTTTTGATTTTTGACACAGTTCCTAACCGTCACTCCCGCGCCATAGTTCTGCCGTGATACACTTCGAGTATTGCCTCGACCTCGGTTTCTCGTACCGCGGCCATGGTGTGTGTAGCCGCGGTCACGTTGGCTATCCCGTAGTAACCAACACTGACCTTGTATGTGACCTCTTTTGTTACAGTAGAAACAAAAGCGTGCTGGCGTTTGTAGCGTTCCGCTGTACTCCCGTCCACGTGACACAGTTTGGCCTTTTCCTCGCGATCCAAGAATTGCGTTTTCCAACCGCAGCAGGCGGGTGGAAACATCGGCGGATTGCGCGGAAACTGGTTGCGCTGACCGCAACCCAACCTTGGCTACTTCGCGAACTGGGTCTTTTTCCGTCTTTTGTGAGTCCAGACGACGTAAAGTTCGGGTCAGAAGCTGACAAAGTTCATTTGTTGGCGGGTCACTTTTATCCTCGGTTTCAAACACCGTGGTTATTTTTGAGGGTTGCGCCTCCCCTGGGTTTGCCTCTGCACAGCGCATCGCTTCTCGGTAGAGCTGTCGCTCATTTTGAATTTGTTCAGCCACCCTAACCGCCTCTTGGAACGTCTTTGGCTCCTGACGTAGGACCTCCCACATCAGCCATGATTGCAGTCCCGTTGCAAAACAGCGTCGTACATCTGTATTCAGAATCTCCTCGGTGGGTCTGCCAAATGCCGAGTTAGCTATTTCCAACAGTTCATGGCTGTATTGTGCCACGGTTTCTGTTGGTTTTTGCTTCCTGGTACTCAACATCATTGCGTACATGTCAGTGTTGTGGACCTTGTACTTATCCTGTAAATGTCTGACAACTTCGGCGTAATTTTCTTTCACGGCCGAGCTTATCGCCTCGTATGTTGCCAATGCCGGGTCAGCAAGATATCCGACAATTTTTCGTGTTTTCTGACGTTCATTCCAATCGGAAAACTGTGCCTTCGCTTTAAATAGTCTTAGCCACTTGGGGAATTGAATTGTACCCGGTTCCCCACTAAATGGAGGCATTTTTGTGTCATCACTTTTTATTTTATCGTACTTCGACTGTTCAACCCGCAGTCCTTGTAATTCTCGGCTCAGCTCTGCGTTTGTCGCTTGCAGGCTATTATTATCATCATCTAGCGCTTTTAGTTTACGGTGGATTGCCCGTATTGTGCGCTCGTTCACTTCGAACTCCTCATTCTCCGCCATAACTTCGTAACAGTTTGTAACTGCTAACGGGTGGCAGTTTTTAAATGGTCCTTTAATAACTTATTTTATCAAACTGTCCCTTCGTCTGATTCCGATCTACTGTTCTACTGTATCTGTATACGTATTTGCCAGTATACTGTTCAGTTTTGGGGCTATAGTGGCATATTATAAATTATATTTATGCAATTATGCAATTATTGCTTGCTAGCCGAAAACCGACCAGCACAGCAAAAGGCAGATTAACACAGTGTCAATCTAAAACAGGTCGACAACTGTTCTGCTTAAACCTATAGCCCTATTCAAAAAGCAACCAAAAACTGATCGCTAAATGAAAACAATCAAAAGTCAACCAAAAACTGATCGACGATTGAAAGGGGCGCCCCATTCAGCAGACTCGGAAATGGCCAGTTGCACTGGTTGTATTGTACACACAAAAAGTGTACAACACAGGGTGAGACCTCCACTGAAGAAGTCGTAGGCTGGAGCTCGTTTTATTAGCGAACGCTCAGCTCGGCTGTACGCTTCTACACTGCCCGACGGAACGTGCACAACACGCACGTGTCAAGGCCACACTAATATGCAAATGAGGCTGGAGCATCTAGCAGGCTACGTATATCACATGCGTACGTACTGCGTGACAATTGTGACGTAATTATCGAATGTGAATAGGTTTTTAAAACGTAATTTTTCCGAGTTTGCGACTTCACTGCTAACTGTATGGTGCATCAATCTTTCTGAAACTTGGCAAAAATATTTGTTTTGAAACATATTTTTAGAATAACATAAAGAACAATGACCTATCTTTCATTGAAAAAGTTTTATAGTCGCGCAAAATCGACTGCTTTCGCGACACTACCCCCTTAAGTCAAATAAATAACCATTATCAGCGCAATCTTAGAGAGGTATGATAAATTTCTCAGAGCCAAAGACAGCACAAAATTTTTCACAAATTTTCCATTTTAAAAATTTCAAAAAACGAAAAGTTTTCGAGATTTAACATATCAACATTAGACCGAGTGGTGTAGATCGAATCAGACCGCTGGTTTAGCTGAATTGCATCAAATCGGGTTTAAAATTTCGCATTGGCAATCCGAATCGGTAGTATTGGTTTTGAAATTTTGAAATTTGAAAACATATGGGCGTAATTTTACAACCTTACGCAATTAGTTAATTACGACTGTCTCAGTACCATAGATGCACACAGGGGGGAGGGGGGGGGTCCCCCCTCCCCCCTGGGGGGTCGGCCACCCCCCCCCCCCCCCCTCAGACATCCGGCACCCACCCCTCAACCCCCCACCCCCTCTCTGATGGCCAAAAAAGTGCCCCAAAAATGCGTAAAAAACTGAAAATTTGCAAAAAATTTTCGCCTGCGGTCAAAAAAGTACCCCAAAAATGAGTTGAAAATCGAAAAATTTTGAAAAATTTTCGGCTGTCGCCGAAAGTGCCCAAAACTAGGGACCACCCCCCTTGCGCCAGGGGTCGGGCACCCCCCACCTCGCCGATTCCCCCCGTGCATCTCTGCTCAGTACCATTTAAATTATCCCAATATCGGCCTATTGTATCGGTAAAAGTATACAGTTTAGGACTAGAGACGGTTTCTCGGAATTGATGTCAAGATTGATGTGAAGACATAGTTTTAGATTAGCCAATTGTGCTCAAAATCTTCGAACACGATGGAAACTTTGCTACACTACTTGGTTTACATAACTTTTTACACTTAACATTTCGATTTAACCTTTTTACTTTTATATATTTTACATTTAACCTAATTTACCTTTATAATAAACCTTTTTGTTTAATAACCTACGATGTCTAACCACCTGCCGCACGTAATTTGTACATCAAATGACCAAATTCGAAATGTACAGTTATGTATGTACATCCTAGGGGTAACGTCCAAACCTGTTTTTGCTCCATTTAGCGTTTTGCGACTTGAAGTATAATAGTTTTCTTTAAAATTCTGGGTTATGTAATTTGGTCATTTGATAGTGTGCATTGGCCCTGAGGTACAAATCAATGTCTGTAAGAAACAGGCCTAGTGCATGAAAAATATGTACTTCCTGAGGAAAAATAACTGCTGTCATTTGATAGCGTATCAACGATTGATGAATATTACATGACAGGCCCCTTTTTTGTGGCATATGGTTAAATTAAAAACTATGGCTTATTAAACTTTAATCACAAAATAGGAATTACTGAGTACATAGTACTTAAGAATTATACAACCTACGACGATATACCTATGTACTATTAAGCTACAACAGTATTTGACTTGTGAGATTTTAAAGTTTCAGATACCGTTAAATTGGAAACAAAGATTATCACATTTTTAAATAGCTATTTGTACCAAAAATGCGCTATAGTCTGGTCAAATTATTTTGGAAAAAAATGCTAAAATGCAGGCAGTAAATTATAGTCGAATTATCCTTAACGCAAAGTCAGAAATGAATCTTATAAATTACATGCTGCAGTCCATAGACCTTAGTCTTTACTTTGTTTATTTTAAACTCATTTTTTAGTTTCTTGGCATTATCATTCCAATTCATTTAGGGGGCACTTTCGGACGGATTGGGGGGCAATAGAGGGTGCTTGCTGTCTGAGGAGGGGTCGAAACCCCCTATAGGCACCTTCCCTTATGTTCATCTATGGAGTCGAATAATGTTTAATGACGATCTGGTAAAGAAATGCCGTCGGAGCAGTTAAAAATTTTCGTATTTTGGCTGCACTTGTAGGTGGACCACTTCCCTCCTTGATGAAGTAATTTTTACACAGTGAAACAGTTTCAAAAAAGACGGACAAAAGTTCTTGTGAATGGCATGAAAATCTGATAGAGTGCCCCAAAACCAAGACATTAAAATGTTTGACACAAATTGTCAACGTTAAACAGATTCGTCAATAAGCGGACGAGCCTTGGCGAATAAAAAAAGGCCCAGGCTGGCCGTAAAGTGACGAGCTCCCCTTCCGCAAAAAATTCTAGCATAACAAGTACTCAACGTTCATATTAGTACTTATATTACGATACCTATACATATAATATAAAAAATATGGTCACTCTGCCCCAGAATCACATGTTATTTAAAGCTGCATTCGCTGAGCTGCAGCTCAAATTTTTACTCCACAAGCCAAGCTCATTATAATATTGTAAATGAATAGTTTTGACTTTTGTACTACAAGCACTTTTACTGTGGTTCTATTATCATAACCTATTTTTAACTTCCACCCAATGTAATTTAACATTCGCCTGGAAAATGCCAGAGCTCAACAGGAACGGATTTAAAAAAAGTTTCCAGCAATTTTATGTCCAACTAGGGAACGGCGAACGATATATCGATAATAAAAATGTCACCCAAGCTAACAAGTTGGCTTTTAAAAAGATGAAAAGTCGGCTTGGCTTGATTGAAACCAAAAAAAGCGGCTTTACGACGACTGAGAAAAATTCAGGAAGAATAGCGGAGATAAAACGACTCCTGATAAATAGAAAATGAGATATTATCACAATCGGAAACCTCTTCTGAAAGCTACAACAGTAAAAATCTTTCCCATGGGCTTTGCGTTACTACCAATGGAAAGTTACATCAATAGTGTAGGTGCCATTATGGCAATATGAGTCCCATATGTTTTGTGACACAAAGACTGAAGTTATATATTATGGTCTATTCCAAAGTGTGACATAATGCTCTTTGTTGATGTCATGGGAAACACAGCCTTAATTAGTTTAGGTTCAACTGATAGCAAAACAGGTTTTGTTTTCATTTCATAGTTTATAACTTGTTCGAGACTATCGATAAGTGAAGTTGTCCGTAATGTTGTCCATTTCCAATTGCCAAAACTGGTACGCATTTTCGATCATTATAATACTTTTTGGAAACATCCTAATCACTAATATAAGCTCGTTACTGTGTCACAATTTTATCGCTAAGAGCTATATTTTTACATCGTTACATTTTTGGAAATGCAAAGAAGAAATACAACTTCATCTCTCTAATCATAAGTAGTATGTAACGCATTACATCGAATATAACCCATGTCTTGAATAAAGTCCCCGTCAAGGCACTCACAGATTATAAAGCCCACGTTAAATAAAACCCCCGCGCTTTATTTAAAACGCCGATGTAAGGTGTCATGTTGGCTAGTGGTAAACTGTTATCAAGAGTACATAATAGTGTCTCAGTTTATTTAGAAGAAGAGTGAGACACTCTCCTTTCTGCCTGTGTTATAGCGCGGGTAGATGCGCTCGTCATTTCCAAGCCACATGTTGCCGTTTTGTGCAACATGTGCCTGGCCAATCAAAGCGTAATTCTCTGCGAAACACACTTTAGTATATAATCGCTGATGCGTTGATAAGCATTAAGATAGGGATTAAGATAGGTGAATAACTCATTATTTATTTATAGTCTGCTTGCAAAAACATTAAAAAAGGTTTGCAAACACCATGGGGACATGTTGGCAAACTTTCAGCGAAATTAATTGAGAAACTGTTAAAAAATTGAGAAAAGTTTATATCTCAAAAGTTTACTCTACATATGTTTAATCTTCAGCAGCAGCTTACGCATGTTTTTCATCCATAGTAAAAAGGTGCACTAGCGCAGCGCAGGTAAATGCGTATTTACCTTTTAAGCAAAACTTTACCACAATAAAACCCCCGGGCTATATTCGAGGTAATAGAGTAATAACCAATATAAAAATTGAATTGAAATTAAACGTAATATCATGTTTAATACTGATACATTAAGAATGGAGTAGACTATGTTTAACTAAAATGATTAAAGACAATAACAAGAACTATAGAAACACTAAAACCGGCGTTATGATGCACATCTGCTACTATTTAGAAACGTTAATGTTTTCTTTCGATTAAACTAGTGCAGTTTTTAAAGCAAAGCGTCTGCTTGCGATATGCAATTACTCAACAAGGAACTTTTTCTCTCAAAGCTAAAAATTAGCAAAATATAACGATTCTATTTCGGTTTATTCAGAGGGGACTGACTATGCACATACATTTGATCCATGTGTTTGATAATCTTTAGCGAGAAAAACCCAACAAGTGCTGGTACAAGGTTAACAAAAACACCTTCATGTAAAAACTACAAACCCCTCAAGAGTTAGCTAAATTGAAAAAGTTTCTACAAAACATTAACCTACCTACTTCAAATAGCTTCCAGACTGCCGACATGAGCCCAATCAGGATGGAAACAATTGTAATTCCTAACGTCGGTCATATAAAGACAAAATGATGTAACTGATATTAGAACATTTAATGTGGCGGCTTTAGCTCATAAGGATTGGGGAGTGCTTTCAAATATAGACAGAAGCAGGGCAGACATGGCATACGTATGTTAGTATGAGATTTAAACGAGCTCAGTGGAACTCAATGGAGAAGTTGGTGTTGAAAGCTGTTGATTAAAAGTAGTTGGACTTTTGGTTTCCGTAATAATGAATAGCCCTTAGCGCCCCTGTCCTGCCGAGCTTCTGGGGTCTTCCAAGGCCCGTTAGCAGCAATCAATGCTTTATAAAGACTCACACATAGTCAGAGTTGCCAACCCTTAGCCCAAATACTTTGGTCAAAAAACGTAAAAGTTATCGGTCGTGGTGAAAAACTACATCCAACCAGCTATTAAAAATTATATGAAAGTGCATTTAAACGGCGAGTAGGCCAAAAAGAGGCCTTAAGTGTCGCCCTAAGAGTCTTAAAATTTAATTTTCAACTTGGTCTTGAACTTTGAAGACACTTTAAATCTTGATCTAATCATTGGACCAATTTTTTACGAGCCCTAGTCCAAATGAAATAGGCTTCAGCGGAGAGCAAGAATTGAAAGAGTCATTTTTCAAATGACAGCCAGTAGTTGCTAGTAAATAGAGAAAAAAGAAAAATACGAGTTATTGCGGCCGCCACAATAACGACAGCGTATTTTCTGCCGCCCTATAAACCACTAGGCAAAAACTTTTTGTTTATTTCAATGCCAGTAGGCTAACCTTCAAAGTTTCCACACCGCAATTGAGTCATAACATCAGTTAAAAATGGTCCGTTTTTGCAAGAGTTTCTTAGGTACTGAGCAACCGCTTTGAAAAAACTATGAAAATTAGAAGAAAAATGCATTAACTATCAGCAGATTAAATTAACTGGCACTGCAAGATACTTGGGAAACAAGTCAATGAAGTAAAACGTATATTTGTATATTGTATAATGTATATTTTGTCATGCTAAATTTTGAGTAATTTTCATTAGCAAACCATTGGTTCATGCCATTACTTATGTTTTGGAGTCAGGTTTTCTGCAAATGGTAGGTGGTGCCTTCCAAGACATCTCAATAGATAATTTCTGCTCATTTGTTTAAGGACCATGAATACTGTATTTTATAATGTATTTTTATATATAATCCTTCTGATGTGATCGACAATCGACATTACCAGTTGGATTACGCTAGATCATAAAATCCAGGAGGACGTACTAAAAGTCTGACAAAAATAGCTGGACTCTGAAATCTGCTCATTAGCGTAAGTTTAGGACGAAAAGAGCAGCTTTCACCCACTACCAGAATTAGTAGACACACAAATCAGTACTCCTATTTTGTCTCAGCGTTCGGCAATTATTGTTCCGATTGTATGTTGTACCTATTTAATATGTACATAGTGGCTACCAGTACATACTTGGTTCAATACTCTGATGCAATCTGTTACTGGATCAACAGGTTCTGTTTTAAGGG
>JASANF010016200.1:0-10428 GCA_030248245.1 Trissonchulus sp. WLG1_4
TATTGCTGGGAGGACAAACTTAGTGTAAGTACTGACTACTGAATTTGAAGGCAAAAATTACTGAAAAATTTGCATGAAACTGCTGCTTGTCTCTAGCTATGAGCAAAACTGCTTTGGACTGCTTACCGTTTTGGTCAGACAAGATACGAGAACTTAATCGGAAAACAATGAAACAGTTGGAGTCTGGCACCCATGAAGCTATTTTAGTAATTTTTTTTCTTTTAAGAAAAAATTTCGGTAACTGTGTCTGCGTGGTTCTTTTTCACATCGCGCTTACCGCTTCCGCAGCATAAAAAGGGGGTTAACTGGTAGGTTTGCAGTGCTCTCAGTCACCTACAGTGTTAACAGCGCACTCTCCCTGCGACCGCCCCCTGGTCACACCGATTGGTATTTGGTATATAAAAACTTTATATCATGGGCACAGCACAGCTTAGAAACATTCAGAATGCCGAGCCCGGCAGGCGGGACGGCGAGCGCCGAGCTCCATCGGGCCTTTGGTCAGAAGATTATCAATTTTCGGAGCATGCAAAAACCGAAACGGGATAAATCTTGGAAGAGAAAGACAGCTTGACGCAAAAGTCTGTCTCTTTGCACTTTTAGCAGCCCAATCGATTTGTCGCGGGGATACTTTGTACTTATCAGCTTAAATTTCATAAATAGCTGAAAAAAGAACATTAGGATAAAACATTATTGCGCCCGTCGTAGACGTCAATACAATAATCACCTTGGCAGGTGAAAATAGCAGCCCTCTACCTGCCTTTCTAGCCAATTATTGTTTATAGAATATTTAGTCTTACGGTGCATTCCGCCATAAAAAATGAATGAAAAATGGTTTTTTGTTTATTTACCATAACTCAGTACAGTTTTTGTTTGAAATTCAAACATATTGTTTACGTAGGTACAATTTGTTAGCGCACATATGTACGGTAATGTACCTCTAGTACCGCGTTTTTTTATTTTATATTCCGTTATAATATTGAAAAAGTTAGGTGACAGAAATGAGCAAGTATTATGTATTTCCTCGAATAAAAAATATAAAAGTCCAATTTCGGAAGAATATATATATCGCACAAACATACTGAGAAGAAGTATATTTAGTTACCCCCGCCCTCTTATGAAGAAGTTTATAAATGATGGATGTGTGACAAAAAAGCATCGGCAAGCTGTCGGCAACCATGTTTTGAGGCTCCATTCACAGGACGCAGGGGGTCCTGGGGCCCCCAGATCCTGCAGCCCCCCCTCACATCCCACCCCACCGGACAAGCCCCCTTCCTCGACGCTGCAAGAAAGGCGCCCGAACGGCCAAAATTTGCCGCAAGTTGCCGTTCAAAATTGAAAAACGAAAAAATTGCTAAACAAAATTTTTCCTGCAATTTTTTGGCAAAAAATTTGATATTTTGCGTTTTTGTTCCGATCAAGCCCGGAAACATCGGGATACCAAAATTTCCGGAGCAAGCTCCCAGAAAACGAGACGCGTGTACACGTACTCTCCATTGATCTGTGCTGTTATTTGGCATTTTCGGAGCGAAAATTGGTAGTGACAGAAAATGCCTAGTTCAACTTGCTTTTTTTTTTTTTTTAGTTTTCAGCAGAGAGGGTATATATAATTGCTTCGAGTGAGTCAGAAAAAAACCAAGACTTCAATCTCCAATCTTTTATCCTTCGGTTAGTGTAGGCAGAGTTGTATAGATAGATGTAGTAGGTTTCCTGTATGTTACGGACGGCTTTCTAATTAACTATACATAAGGCCTAATTGAGCTTGACTAAAAACTGCCCCGTGCTCTATAAAAAAGACTATAGATTTTATACAAGTGACAATCACTGTTGACGTATATATATATATATATATATATATATATATATATATATATATATATATATATATATGTAGAGAGATCATAGGAATCTTTTGACAATGTATAATTACGTGCTGGTGCTACTAGTGCTTCAATATGACGCAGGGATGAGTTTCGGCCGCGTCAGCCGAGACGCATTATTTACCGTGAGGGTGCGGTGGCTCACGTCGCGGGGCGCGCAGGGTTTCGCCACCATCCCTCAATGTGCGGAGACGGGTCCACCAGTTTGCCACGATGCTATTTATTATATATATGCTTCAGCGCGTATTCTACTCTTGACTTTTGACATGAGATCTATTCGCAAATAATTCAAGGTTTTGCCGCTGATTTTGATTATATATCGTACTACAGTTGAACACGTACTGCATATATTTTTACGCTTCTGTCTAATTTTCACCTTTTGTTTTTCAAAATTATTCCGCACGGATATATAAACACCAAATTTTTTAGTTGAATAGCTTTTTCAGTTATAAGTTAAAGTAGTGTAATGGATTTCATAAAAAACTTGTCTGTACTTCACAGTAAGTGTACTTTCAAGTACCTACGTTGCTGTGTTATATATCCGTAACAGACTGTTTTTGGGACTAAAATCGTTTCAAAAAAATTAGGAACTGGTTGTTTCAAAAATGATGTTAGTAGAATTTTTTCGACTATAAATTAGTGTATGTAAATATGTGTGAAATAACTGTCACATGTTACCTACGTTTACGTACATGTTTTAGTAGATCGATTGACAAATTGAATCTGATCTATGTTTATACTTTGCGAAAAAGTTTCAACTTTACGTAGTCTCTACTTTTAAAATGTACAAAAAATAAACAAAAAACAGATAAAATAATATTGCTTTGGAATACAGGAATGATTTAAATATGTATAAAATAAGCAGAAACGCACACATCCACAAGTATGTCAATTGTGTTGCATTTGCATAGCTACTGCAAAGATGAAGTCAACAAAAAACAACTCCATATGATGTACGTACGGTAGTCATTTCGGGAATTTTCGTAGCTTCAATCTTTTAAAACCGTGAAGACGAAAAGTTTTGCCATTTTTTGCATTTATATGTGGTTTTTTAGCATACGATGTATATATACGTTATCGTAGCCACATTTGGTGGTGCAGAGCGGTCACCTTGCTCTAGATCATCTTTTAGGGGGTTGCCTCCGCCGGGTCAGACCATAAACGCCTTGTCCCCTTCTACAGTCCAAAGACTTATACCTTTGGCTACCTCTACTAATACATTGCGTTTGTGTCTAAATGAGAAAGTTGCATATGTACTCAACTTTGGTACTAGCTATACCTACGCACTATTTCTATATATTGTAAACATGATATTATGCATATTTACTGGTCTGTAAATAACTCACTTTATGTTCATTTAATTTACGTTTTATGTATCTTAGTTTGTCCTTCATCATAGTCCCTAGCCAGTACTGCACATATCCTTGTGTCTCCACCTGTATGACATCATGATATTGAGCACGCTGTCCACGGACATGATGTCGGGGTTGTCCAGACGGGCCCGCATTCGATCTAGTCGATCCTTCAGCTCACTCCCCTCATAATTCTTCCGCAACTGACGTAGGTCGGCCAGAAAGCGATCCCGGTAGTGCAGTCTGAAATAGGGATACGAAACCGAACTATAAATAAGATACATAAAACGTAAATTAAATGAACATTAAGTGAGTTATTTACAAACCAGTAGATATGCATAATATCATGTTTACAATATACATAAATGTCGTAGGTTAGCTATACCAAAGTTTAAGAGACTATATGCAACTTTCTCATTTACAACACAATGGATTAGTAGAGGTCGCCAAAGGTATAAGTCTTTGGACTAGGAGGGGAACAAGGCGTTTATGGTTGACCCGGCGGACAACCCCCTAAAAGATGATCTAGAGCAAGCTGACCGCTCTGCACCACCAAATGTGGCTACGATAACGTATATATACATCGTATGCTAAAAAACCACATATAAATGCAAAAAATGGCAAAACTTTTCGTCTTCACGGTTTTAAAAGTTGAAGCTACGAAAATTCCCGAAATGACTACCGTACGTACATCATATGGATGTAGGTCCTTTTTTCTTGACTTCATCTTTGCAGTAGCTATGCAAATGCAACACAATTGACATACTTGTGAATGTGTGCGTTTCTACTTATTTTATACATATTTAAATCATTCCGGTATTCCAAAGCAATATTATTTTATCTGCTTTTTGTTTATTTTTTGTACATTTTAAAAGTAGAGACTACGTAAAGTTGAAACTTTTTCGCAAAGTATAAACATAGATCAGATTCAATTTGTCAATCGATCTACTAAAACATGTACGTAAACGTAGGTAACATGTGACAGTTATTTCACACATATTTACATACACTAATTTATAGTCGAAAAAATTCTACTAACATCATTTTTGAAACAACCAGTTCCTAATTTTTTTGAAACGATTTTAGTCCCAAAAACAGTCTGTTACGGATATATAACACAGCAACGTAGGTACTTGAAAGTACACTTACTGTGAAGTACAGACAAGTTTTCTATGAAATCCATTACACTACTTTTAACTTATAACTGAAAAAGCTATTCAACTAGTCTATCCGGTGTTTATATATCCGTCCGGAATAAGCTGAAAAACAAAAGGTGAAAAGTAGACAGAAGCGTAAAAATATATGCAGTACGTGTACAACTGTAGTACGATATATAATCAAAATCAGCGGCAAAACAAGCTTGAATTATTTGCGATAGATCCCATGTCAAAAGTCAAGAGTGGAATACGCGCTGAAGCATATATAATAAATGCACGTAGGTGGCGGAGGTATAGTAAACGGTATACGGCAGCCATTAGGAGGGATGAACAGCGAAACCCCTCACGCACCCCCCCCCCCTCAGAATTCACCCACCACCCTCCACAGTAAACCCCATCGGTCCTCTGACGGCCGAAAAACTTAGTACATAGCTAACATTCTGTAGTATTGAAGCACTAGTAGCACCAGCACGTAATTATACATACGAAAGATTCCTATAATCTCTACATATATATATATATATATATATATATATATATATATATATATATATATATATATATATATACGTCGACAGTGACTGTCACTTGTCAGAATCTATATATCTTGGATCTTTTTATAGAGAGCACGGCAGTTTTTAGGTGCAAGGCTCAAATTAGCCTTATGTACATAGTTAAGCTAATTAAAAGCCGTCCGTAACATACAGGAAAAGCCTCTACATCTATTTACCTATATACAGTCTACCTACACTAAGCCGAAGGAAAAGGTGAACTAGAGAGTAAACTTCCGTCTTCGGTCTTCGTTTTCTGACTCACTCGAAGCAATTATTACCTTTCTGCTGAAAACTAAAAAAACTAGAAAGCAAGTCAACACTAGCATTTCTGTCACTCATTTTCGCTCCGAATAGATAACCGCATCAATGGAGCCATACATGTACACAGGGTCTCGGTCTGGGGGGCTTGTCCCGGAAATTTTGAAATTTTAGGGGGGCTTGTCCCGATGTTTCCGGGCTTGATCGGACAAAAACGCAAAATATCAAATTTTTGCCAAAAACGGCAATTTTAGGGAAAAATTTTACTATTTTCGCGATTTTTTAGCTTTTTTCTCAATTTTGAAGCATTTTACGGCGACTTGGGGCAAATTTTGGCCGTTCGGGCACCTTTCTTGCAGCATCAAGGAAGGGGGCTTGTCCGGGTGGGTCAAATCTGAGGGGGGGCTTGTCCCAGGATCTCAAATCTGGGGGGCCCCCCCAGACCCCCCATATACATCTGTGAATGGAGCCTCAAAACATGGTCAACGCTTGCAATGCGCACAGCAGACTGTTTTTTTGTCACACATCCCATCCATTTATAAAACTTCTTCCATAAAAAGGGCAAGGGTAACTCAATATTCTTCTCTTCAGTATGTTTATACAATATATATATTCTTCCGAAATTGGACTTTTATATTTTTTATTCGAGGAAATATAATACTTGCTCATTTCTGTCACCTGACTTTTTTCAATATTATAACGGAATATAAAAAATAAAACACCGGTACTTGGGTACTCGTACTGGTACATTACCATTACGTATGTGCGCTAACAATCTATTACGTAAACAATATGTTTACACTTTTAAATTTCAAACAAAACACCACAAGACTGTACTGAGTTATGGTAAACAACAAAAAACCATTTACATTCGTTTTATGGGCGAATGCACCACCGTGACTTAAATATCTACGTATAAAGTGCATAATTGGCTAGAAAGGCAGTCTCTATAAAGGCTGTGTTAATTCACCTGCCAAGGTGATTATTGTAAAAAACTATTGACGTCTACGACCAGACACAATAATGTTTACTGTAATGTTCTTTTTTCAGCTATTTATCAAAATTTAACTGATAAGTACAAAGTCTGCCACAACAACATAGGATAGATGATTGACTATAAAATGTCAAAAAAACAGCTAGTACCAAGGACAGACTTTTGCGGAACGGCTGCAAGCTGTCTTTCTCTTCCAAGATTTATCCCGTTTCGGTTTTTAGTGCTGCAGAAATTGATAATCTTCTAATTTCATCCGAAGGCCCGATGGGACTCACAGCTACACAGTACACACCTGCGACTAACGACTTCTCTAATGTTTCTAAGCTGTGCTGTGCCCATGATATAAAGTTTATATACCAAATACCAATGCATATAACCAGGGGCGGTCCCAGGGAGAGTGCACTGTTAACACTGTAGTAGACACTGGAGTAGGCACTGGAGTAGACACAGTTAACCCCCCTTTATGTGCGGAAGCGGGGTTAAGCAGCTCGATATTGAAAAGAACTAGCCGCAGACGCAGTACAAAACATTTTTCTTAAAAAAAGAAAAAAATTACTAAAATAGCTTCATGGGTCTATTGATTGCCCCCAGACTCCAACTGTTTCGTTGTTTTCCGATTAAGTTCTCATCTATTTGTCTGACCAAAACAGTTAAGGCGGTAGTGTCGCCAAAGCAGTTTTGCTCATAGGTTGCAACAAGCAGCAGTTTCATGCAAATTTTTTCAGTAATTTTTTGCCTTCAAAAGTCAGTAGTCAGTACTTACACTAAGTTTGTCCCTGCCGCGCAAAACTTTCGCATAATTAAAAATATTTGAAAACTTGTCCCGTAACTTAAAATCTGGGAAACTACTTTTCCCAGACCACATTTTGCACATCAATATTTTCTTAGTTTTAAGTCGAAGAAAGTCAAATTTATGTAATGAAAATTCGCACCGGAGATGCAGGAATGCAGGGTATGTCAGTGAACCGGCCAGAAGGGCTGACACAAACATAGTTATTTAATGGTAGCGATCAGTTATGTATGTACATATTGTTTATCAAAATCAAATCAAAAGCTTTACCGTAGGTATTACAATGCTCAAGAAACAATATTTGCATCTTGGTAATATATAGTTCGTTAATATATATGGTATAACTCAGCCGCTATAACTTTTCTTATATTCATACATGGGCGTGGGGGGGTTTGAAGGGGGGTTTACACCCCGCCCCCCCAGAAGGCATCGTCACCCCCCCCCCCCCCCCAGACAGATGCCTCACCCCCCCCCCAGAATGCTTTCGAGGTACTCACGACGGCAAAATAGTGGCTCACGAAGGAAAAATGGTGGCTCACGGAGGAAAAATGGGCGGTAAAGTTGCTCCGGTGCCTCACCCCCCCCCCCCCAGATTCGGCCACCTGCCCACGTATGCTTATATTCCTTAAATTTCTACGTGTCAAAAAACTGTAAGGGTGGATTTCACAAAGGTGGTTTTACTAAACCATGGTTTTACGTACGGTTTTATATGACTTGCACATAATTTCATTACGAAATATCGCCTGATTCGTTACGAATTTAGTAGATTTTCTTAAACCATGGTTTTAGCGCAGTTGAAATTTGAAACCTGCAGCACAGCAGGTCTCTGTTTTGCTGAAATTTCAGCTGAGCTAAAACCATGGTTTAAGAAAATCGACGAAATTCGCAACGAATCAGGCGATATTTCGTAGTGAAAATATGTGCAAATCATATAAAAGCGTACGTAAAACCATGGTTTAGTAAAACCACCTTTGTGAAATCCACCCTAAATGTTTCACTTTTCTTCTTGCGACCAAAACTGATCGAGTAAACTAACCACACAATCACAAGCAGGCAACTTTATTGAACTTTTACCACTCACACCTCAAGCAGCATCAGATTAACTTAATATTATTTATTTGTCATTTGCAAAGGTCCCTCAAACCGTCGGTATTGCACATTCAGAACGAGTGAAAAAAGTTGCACCACCAGGAATCTGTTGCTGGCTTTCGTCGGGATGTTACAGTTAGTAACAATTTCAAGTGAAAAATAATTATTTTATCAATATAGATGTAGTGAAAGCATCATTAGTAACAAATTATTTTAATCCATCGATTAAGAATTGATTTTTCAGTAAAATTTAGTTGGAAAGTCATGTTCCACCCTTCTTTAGAAACCATTGACAATGAGAAGCTGATGTTTTGGATTACATATTGTAAACATTTTGTCAAAAAATGACAACATTGCACCAACATACCAAAATTATGGCCAAGGGGCAAGGGGGCCATACTGTGTCATACTCTTCCCTATTATGTACTCTTGATCATACACACAGATGTACAGGGGGGGGGTCAGGGGGGGGGGCAAGCCCCCCCCCCCCCCAGATTTGAAATTCAGGGACAAACCCCCTCAGATTTGACCCGTCGAAACAAGCCCCCGTCTCTGAAACCCCAAAATCGCCTCAGATCGCCGTAAAATGCTTCAAAAATGACCAAAAAAACGATAAAATTGCTAAAAATAAAATGCTAAATTGCTAAAATGGGAAATTCTCGCGTTTTTGGGACAAGATATCGGGACAGGCCCCCCTAAAGTGTCCAAAATTTCGGGACAAGCCCCCCCCCCAGACCGAGACCTCGTGTACATGTATGATCATACACATCCCCAAAAAAAGGATACATATACTTCTCCTCAGTTCATAGGACAACACGTGAGCTACATAAGTTTCCTCCTCATAACAGGGTTTTTTTTTCAAAAAAATTTGTGTGCATAATTGTGCAAAATTTCAATTTTAGTGTTCAAAATTTTATTTTTTTGTGCAAACTGTAAATGCGTTTTTTTGCCTATGTAACAGCAAATATACGCGTTTTTATACCTCTAGAGGCATATATACGTACATTCAGTGGAGTACCCAGAAAAAAATTTGGGGGAATACGCATGTACACGGGGTCTCGGTTTGGGGGGGGCTTGTCCCGAAATTTTCGACATTTTAGTGGGGGCTTGTCCCGATATTTTGTCCCAAAAACGCGAAAATTTCCAATTTTTGCCTAAAAATGGGAAATTTTTGCGAAATTCCGATATTTTTAGCGATTTTTTCGGCCATTTTTTGAAGCATTTTACGGCAATCTGAAGCGATTTTGGGGTTTCAGAGAGGGGGGCTTGTCCCAACTTGTCAAATCTGAGGGGGGGCTTGTCCCGGAATTTCAAATCTGGGGGGGGCTTGCCCCCCCCCAGACCCCCCCCATGTACATCTGTGCGGAATACCTATTCGATTTTTTGTACTGTGTTAAATGCACATTGTATCAAGTTTAACACTTTGATTCGCATTATAAATGCAAGATCACTAAGCCTGAAAGTCGCAGGGGTGTGGGGGCAAAATTTGTTTAATTGTTTTGCCGAATTCTGTCAACTGGAAACTTATCATAATTTTTTTGCGACAGGAAAATTAAAACAAAAATGGAAACGACACATCAGACAGCAGTGGCGTACCCAAAAAAAATTTCGTGGGGGGATGGGGAATGACGTTTCAATTTTTTTAAACGAGTTAAAATGCGCTTTTTAGCAATTTTAACACTTAAATTCGCAAAACAAACGCAAGACCACTGGAGCCATTAAGTAGCAGTGGTCTGGGGCGGCAACCCCCAGATAAAAATTGAGAATTTTTCAATTTGTAGGCCGAATTTGGTCAACTGGAGACGTATTAGAAATTTTTTTAACATTCAAGAAAATAAACAAGAAAATTAAAACAATAGATGGGAACGTCACATTCGGCAGTGTATAACACATGTAAACGAAGTATAATGCACTAGTGTAAGGCTTTGATGAAACATGATAACAAGGAATAGTAAGCCACAGAATCGCTGGGGTCTAGGGGCGGTAGCCCCCAGGAAAAAAAATGAAAGAATTTTTTTGATTTTTAAGCCAAATTTGGTGAATTGGAAACTTGAAATTTTTTGGTTGGGCCATAAAAACTGAAGGGGGGCCCCTGTGTTAAAATTCACTGGTAAAAAAATTTCCTTCTGGGGGGGCGGGAGAATTTTCCCCATCTTTTCTAGCCTTCTAGACGCAGGGGTCTGGGGGCGGCAGCCCCCAGAAATTTTTTACGATTTTGCATTTAAAACAGTGCATTCTGAGCATATCACAGGCTCGTCAGGCACTGTGCATTATTGTGCAAAATTTTAATTTTTGTGTGCAAAATTTTAAAAAAGTGTGCATTTGCACAGGGTTTTGCACAAAAAAAAAACCCTGCC
>JASANF010016201.1:0-16757 GCA_030248245.1 Trissonchulus sp. WLG1_4
TGTGCAGCTGTGGCAGGGGTAGAGCATCTGCTCAATTGGAAATTTCGAAACATTTTTCCTGTTTTGCCACACAACAATAGCAGTGCTCTTAGTTCGTTTGGCATTATAACACTAAACTGTGCAAGGATAGCGTCTGTCTGTGTGTTTAACATCAGCTCGTGTTTGATGTGCGTGTGTCACTGACAATTACAGTCATTTGTCGCTAATTCTGTGCAGCTTCCCTTAAGTCGGTCACTGTATTCTGCTAGGATAAGACCTAAAATGTCAGGTTATAAATATTCAAAAAGAAACTGCTTGGAGTGGAATCGAACCACTAACCTTCCCTTTATCAGATGACGCTTACTAGCTGAGCTAGCCGGCCACATACAAACAGTTGCTAAGGTGCAAAGCGACATCCAATTAAATATAAAACGGTAGCTAATTTTACCTGAGCTAACATCAGAAAAACTAGACTTAGAGCTTCAATTAAATTACAAATAAAGTTAAATTCAAATCGATAATCTCATACGTTCTAAGGCAAAATTTGGATTTTTAGCGCACAAAAATAATATGGAATAATGTTGTGCATCTGAGTAAGATAAAAGCCAGTAAAAAGGACGATTTAGGAGGTATTTTTGGTCGTCATGCAGCAACCAAAATTCAAAGTAAACTTTGATTCCGCCATCCGAAAGCTTGAGTTGGTTCGTACACTGCATTTTGCCATAGCAAGAGTGCATAATAAGAAGAGTGTGACACTGGGCCAATTCCTGGCAGGGGTCGGAATTACAGACCTGCGACCATTAACTACCAAAAACAGGCCACGAATTGGACCATAGTACCACCCCACAAACTGGAACCGGTCCAGAAAACGTGGCAGGGTACCCCCCCCACAAACCCGACCCTGGTCCAAAACGTGGGGGGGGGGGCCCCCCCCCCACAAATCAGACCCTAGTGGTCAAAACGTGGGGGGGACCCCCACGAATTGAGACCCCGGTCCAAATCTGGGGTGGGGTAACCCTTCATAAATTGGACCCTGTTAACTTAAGGGGGTGGGACCCCCACAAATTGGACCGGTTGAATGGGACCGAGTGCCAAATCAGCCAATCAAATCGCTCCGAAGTCAGTTTTTCAGCCAATTGCAGCCATGTCGGCTTTACCCCCCCACGTTTTGGTACCCCGGTCTGAAATGAACCCTAGCGCCAAATCAGCCAATCAAATCGCTCCGAAGCTCAGTTTTTCAGCCAATTGCAGCCATGTTGGCTTTACCCCCCCCCCCACGTTTGGAACCCGGTCTGAAAATGGACCCTAGTGCCAAATCAGCCAATCAAATCGCTCCGAAGTCAGTTTTTCAGCCAATTGCAGCCATGTTGGAGTTTTTTCAAGCCAATCAGGGTGGGCACATGTTTTGATCAGGTAATTGTTCTCGGTGCCATTTTCATTGGTTTTTTGTTGTTATTGTGGTGAGGTTGGGGTTGGGCTGCTCCGCTACTGTTTTGCGTGTTCAACAATGCTTGCCCAAAGTTGGATTAATTTTTGAAAGGTTAACTTTTTTATTCTCGAAAATTCGACCCCGAGGGGGGGTACCCTGAGGGGGGTCCAGGAGGTGCTAGGCAAAACTGGACCTCGGATTCGTGTTCAGGGGCAAAAACTACCCCTAAAAAACACCAAAATCCCAATTTCGAAAATTTGACCCCTGAGGACCCCCTAGGACCGGGGGTACCCCGCGGGGGGTCACTGGGGGGTCCCAGGGTGCTCCTAGGTAAAAACCAACCCCAGATTCGGAATCAGCGACCCAAATTACCCCGAAGAAAAACAATTTGTATCCAATTCCAAGAGCAAAAAGTTTTTCAAGTTCACAAGGGTCCCCCCTTGCTGAATTTTGAGAATTTTAGAAAATCCAAAAATTTGCAGGGGTCGGCAACCCAACCAGCCAAAAAGTGAGGTTGAGTAGCCCCAAAAAATTTACCTGATCAAAACATGTGCCCACCCTGATTGGCTTGAAATAATTCCAACATGGCTGCAATTGGCTAAAAACTGACTTCGGAGCGATTTGATTGGCTGATTTGGCACTAGGGTCCATTTTCAGACCGGGGTCAAAAACATGCGGGGGGGTACCCCCCCCACGTTTTGGACCGGGGTCCAATTTGTGGGGGACCCCCCCAAGATTTCGACAGGGGTCCACTCCCCGCGGGGGGGGCACCCCCACGTTTTGACCACTAGGGTCTGATTTGTGGGGGGGGACCCCCCCAAGTTTGGACCGGGGTCGGGTTTGTGGGGGGGGGGGGTACCCTGCCAGGTCCTTTTCAGACCGGGGTCCAGTTTGTGGGGGTGGTACTATGGTCCAATTCGTGGCCTGTTTTTGGAGTTAATGGTCGCAGGTTGTAATTCCGACCCCTGCCCAGGAATTGGCCCAGTGTTACATTTACTTATTATGCAAATACCTGGCCATAGTTACAACTCCACTCAAGTCATTAAACTATTTTCTTTAGGCGGAACAATTATATTTAACATCAACACTGAGACATTTTTGCTTAATCTGCACCAGCAATATCGGAAGCTGGGGCGTCTCAAAAGTAGCCCGAAATTAGACGCAAACAGCCTACTTACTATTGTTGAATAGAAAAATGATGCCCCACTTTTGAAAGAATGAAAGAAATGGGGGCGCCGGGAATCAAACCCGGGCCGCCTGCTTCGAAGTCAAGCATGCTAACCACTACACCACAGCCCCCCGAGTCTCATAGGCCCTAATTCTCATTTACAACACTATTAGGTAGCTATAACGGAAATAGATATGCTCTTGTTTTGGGGAATAGTTCGTAGCCTGACTATTCTTCAACACAAGAAAAAACAAGAAAGAAGCTAATCTGAATATTAGCTGTGTTCGATCGCTTTCATTGGTCAAATTAAAAAAATGAATAAAACACTTGAATTTTTGTTCAAAAAGAAACACACAGTCACCTATTTGACAACAAGTTAAAACAGTTACAAGGAAGAAAGTATGACATAAAAATCTCTGCATTGCCTACTAAAGTAAATACTTGTAGTTTTTACGATTTACCTATTCTCGGAACTGTCGACATGTTACTGATAAGGCTGCCACACTATGTCCAATCAGCAGATAGTACGTTAGTTGACGAAAAGTGGAACTGCCTATAAAAACTTTCCTACTTTATAAAAAAATGCATTTCTGGATATGATTTGATGCTTGGATCATAATACCTTCAAATAGGGGGCGCGATTACACGGTACGAACCGTGTACACGCGTGTCGCCGCGTAAACGCTAAGCTTACTATCCGCGGTTAAGTAACGGTTACAGCGTGTGCACGTGTGAAAATGCCTAAACGGGTTAAATGATGTGTTTGGGTTAATAAACCTTTCTACTGTGATATGCGAGAACTTTAATTTCTGACTTGGGCTGTACTATATGATCATTTCCTTAGGTTCACTCTAATTTAGGTACTAACACGATACAAACTACAGGAAACATACGTAGCGATAGGGTGTGACGTTTTAGGTACTCGGCTGATGCACTGTGACAATGCGATAATCTAGCTAATTCCTGACTACATCGAATTTCTACTCAACTGAACGAACCTCAGTGGGGTAGCGAGGTTGAGAATGTTTTTGCGGGGGCTCCAGCCTTCAAAAAGGGAGCCAAGTAGCTACAGAAGACTGAACTACAGAGATCCGTTTAGGTCCGCTAAGGATCCTCGTCCAACCTACTAGTAGTTCAACTCAGTACTTCTGTGGGCTAACTAGTCAAAATGCTAACGATCGCTTGAACATGCTTAAACACAAACTACAACTATAAACACTAACAGTATTACACTACCTCCTACAACTTATCAATGATAAAAACATCCTTTAATTTTGACTACGTTCTCAATAACTAAATATTAGCGTGTATGAATCTTAAACTTTGCCTCACCGATAGCTTCTACTCAGACCTTTACCTTACAGGGGATTTGAACTGCTCGGACAAGCGGCTTGCTCTGTCCGTCGTGATTCGAGGGAGACACCAAGGCCAAGGAAAATTATGAACTTACATTTTGTTTCAACTCAACTCTGACACATGTTTTTTCGGTGTCAGGGGACAATTGCGGATTAACTCAATTCACGTTGCAAAGGCCGCATTAGGATTAGAATTTTGGCAAAGAATGTCGAATTCTTTGATTTTTTTGTCGGGATCTACTGATCCCAAGTCCCACCAATCAGGCCGCTAAGGTCCGCCTGCCTATTCATCAGTATCATACTCACTTATCCTAGCTTACTTTATGGAAGGTCAAGGGCTGCTAGCCTATTCACCTCAGTAAACACTTACCTAAACTGCTATAATTCCTTCTTAAGAGCCCTTAGTAGTATAGAAATGGGCGTTCTAGCGCCGCCCGCAGCCGCAGCACGCCCTCTCTCCCTCCCTCCCACAACCATAAACTATAGATAAAAGTCAAATGTCTAGACTTACCGCAGAAGAGGCTGACGAAAAATTAGCAACATTTTTTCAGATATAATTAAACAACTTTTAAAAATTTTAACAAAGAATTGACACGCGTAATTGAAATAAAAATTGCCGAAGTTTGACATAGTTTTTTAGTCTGGGTTAATGTGATTGACACTTCAACATGAATTTCGGAAACTTAGTTAAATTAATCAAGTGTCATTTATCAAACATGACACTAACTGTGAAACAAATAAAGGACACACCAATTAAAAAAGGAGTTTACGAAATCGGAAACTTAAGTAAATGACCTACCATAAGTAAAAGTTATTAACCAAACGTGGCACTAATTTCGAAAAAATAAAGGACACACCACACCATGATTTTATCAAAATCTGTATCATCCGAACAAAATTAGGTTTCATTTAAAAAAAACTAGGTTTCATTAGAAAAAAATTAGGTTTCATTCAAAACGAAATTTGTTCGCATGACACCAAATTTCTTTTAGCTTTAACCTACAGATTTTCAACTATATAAGTCCTTCCAAAATCCGAAATTTCATCAGTTCTAAGTTTGTTAAGCCTATTTAAAGTTTATTTCTTACACCAAGCATTATGCCCACCATTCATTTTTCGGATATTACAGTGCCCCCACCCCCAGAACTTATATATTTACCACCCCCCCCCCCCCCCCCCCCCCCCACAAAAGAAAAAAAAAAGGGGGTGGGGGGTGGTTTTTTATAAACAGAAAAAAAAAAAAAAAATAATGACCTTTTTTGTTATTTAAATTTTTTATATTTTTTTTTCTTTTTTTTTTTTAACACTTCTATATCTACCAAATCCTTACACATATAAAAATATATTACTATTAATTAAACACAATCTCATACCAGCCCTCTGTGTTCTTCCTCCACGGCTTGGGACGTGGCATAGGCCCATTACTAGTTTTTTTATTAATTTTTTTTAATTTTTTTTTTTTTTTTTTTTTTTTTTTTAAATTTTTTTAATTTTTTTAATTTTTTTAATTTCTTAATTTTTTAATTTTTTTGTAATTTTTTAAAATTTTTTTTTTTAATTTTTTTTATTTTTTTTATTTTTTTAAATTTTTTTATTTTTTTATTTTTTTATATTTTTTTATTTTTTTATTTTTTTTTAAATTTTTATTTTTTTTATTTTTTATTTTTTATTTTTTTTTAAATTTTTTAAAATTTTTATTTTTTTTATTTTTTTTAAATTTTTATTTTTTTTATTTTTTATTTTTTATTTTTTATTTTTTTTGTAATTTTTTTAAAATTTTTATTTTGTTTATTTTTTTAGTTTTTATTTTTTATTTTTTTTAATTTTTTTTGTTTTTAATTTTTTACAGTACATGACAGACATACATACATATATATTACAACACTACATACATACTATTAGTTTATTCAAACCCACAATATCTAACATGGTTAGGACGCATACATTCTAATCTCAAATGCGCTCCTAGTCTAGTAGTTAGGAACCCGCACAAGTGGCATAGTTTCAAAGTTGTAGCTTGCTTACTGAAAAAGTTTTTGATAAAAGGTTTTGGTTCCTCTGCAACTAAACCAAGGCCCACTACATCTAAAAAGCACTGACAATGTTTATAACGATTACAAGTTTTACATTTAGCCATCCCGAACTAGTGCACAACTATCAGTGGAGGGAATATCAGTATTGGATTGTTTGGCACAATTTTTCTTGGCATTAGTCTTTATATCAGTATCATCATCACTCTCACTTGATGATGATTCTTCTCCTAGTGAAGATGAGTGAGAATAATAAGTATGGTGGTTAATTTCCCATGCTTCCGTCAACACGGCGTGCTCCCACTTTTCAACGTACAACCGCACTTGATAGCAATCAGGCATATCATAATTAGCACAACAAACATCTCGAAATGCATCTTCGAGTCTATCATACATGTGCCCACAACGGGCTAGAGTAATTTCAGGGGAATAGAGGCTGTAAAAACCGACCACTTTCCAGGTATACATTTTGAATACTAACCATATTTTCAGAAACACGTAGCTTTTATACTTTTTCACAGCTATGAGTCATATAGCCTCAGGGAAAATAACTACACCTACGTATCATATAGCCTCAGGGAAAATAACTACAGCATGAGTCATTAGTTGCGCAACAACAGCGCAACAAACTTTTTCAACAACAAATACTGTAGCTAAACATAACATTTATTTAAAACTGTGATAGTATTGAAGAATAGGTTGAGTAACACCATTTATACAAACATTCCAAAATCGTTTTCCACAATATTTACACAATTCTTCCTCGTCTAGTATACAGCATCGATACAACAAGTCACTAATACATTCCGGACAATGTCTTGGTTTACTACGACATTCGTCAGTGCAGCCATCAAGAAGGCAGCGAGCAGTGTGAAGTTCACAATTGAGACAAACAAAGTCAGTAATATCTGATATATGGCACACATACCAATTTTTTCTGAAAGACCATGATTTTTCACCACACCACATGCACGGCACTAATTCATTTTTCTTCCAGCATTCCTTACCAAGTCTCAACAGACACTTATAACAATATCGTGGTTGTTGGAGACACTCTAGTGTACATTCGTTTAAAAAGCAGTTGGATCTTTCGTTTTCACAAATCAGACATGGGTTGTCTTGTACACTGGAAGATACTGTAAATTCAGATGGAGGACTCTCGTCGACCTCAGAAATGGTGCAATTTTGCAGCTGAAAATGCATCTGCTCCATAACGATATTGACTAATTGTGCACATACACAAAAACTTATGTGCAAATGAAATTTACAAGGTGCTTATATACTAAATTATGACGCATCAATGACTCACTTACTACAACACCTACACTTATTTATAACATAATTGTGAATTTTTGCAATACTTTTAACATTAGTCACAAGTGTCCCCAATGACTCATTTTTTACAACACCTACACATATTTATAACATAATTGTGAATTTTTGCAATACTTTCAACATTAGTCACACCCGTAATAAAAAACTTTCCATTATGAAAAAGGCGCACAGTTCCTTCCAAATGTTTAAAAACTATCCCACTAAACAGCTCCGGTTCAAAAATAGCACAAGGATCACTCAAGATTTCATATAATTTTACCAAGTCAACGTTAAACGCCAAGTAAAATGATGCTACTATATTCACAGTTCTCCAGCTTTCAATATCAGTCCCAACGAATTTAGCATAACTCTTTACACACTCACATGCTTCTGACACACTTTTTGCTCCCAAACACACAAAACTTTTCCTTTTGAATACTAAAATGCACAAATTTTGATGTCGAACGACAACACCATTAAATTTATTAGAATTAGTTTTTAACGAACAAACAGTAGAGTATATGTCAAGACAAAACTTACCAACCACCACAACATTTACAATTACCATCCTTAACTTTTAAGTAGACTCTGGTGTTTCAGTACCAGACGTTAGTTCTTCCCTGTGGGAGATTATTTCTTTAGTACTAGTGCTTATTTTTTCAGCATTAGCGGTTGGTTCTTCAGCATTGGTGGTTGGCTCTTCAGCACTAGAAGTTAGTTCTTCAGCACGAGCGGTTGATTCTTCAGCATGAATGATTGGTTCTTCAGTATTAGAAGCTAGTTCTTCAATACCAGAGATTAGTTTTTCAGCACGAGGGCTTGGTACCTCGGGACAAGGTGCTTCAATGCTAGTAGGAAATAAATTGGCCGTTTCTTGTTGCTTAGTAGTTTTTTCTATAGTATTTGCTATTCGTTGTCCCGTTTTAGCATTCTCGAAATTTGGATGAAGACTAGATTGTAAGAATGGCGCTCCTTCATATGTAACATATATCATCCATGAATTACCACCAGCTAGTGCGTTTGCCAACGCAAAACTCCATGCTCTAGTCATCACAGTTAGAGGCATAGCTATTGCTAAAACCCCATCCTTTATTCCAATCACAGAAATTCGCTGACCTACACCAAATATATTTTGAAAACGTTTTGCTAAATCAGATACATAAATTAATCCCAATTGCTTGTTCTGACCATACCATCTCACACCCATGTGCGCAGTGTGAGCATCGTAAATATATTCTGAAGCCATATTTTAATCTTGCTATTTAAACAGTTTGACTAGTTGTTTAGCTGATTCCTTTTATTGATTTATGAACTGAGTCGCTTACAGTCCTAACAGCTAGTCTCCGAATTATGAGCTCTACACTTACATGTCTGATTCCCATCCACATGTGCATGTCCACTTTTAAATGCATCAACAAATCTTTTCACAATCAAGTCATTGTGTGATGATCTTTGTCTCAGTTTTAGCACAATTTTTTCAAAACTACATTCTCTAGCTCTATGGTACAAAAAGTATACGCAATATTCACCACAAACGGTTGAGTCGAGATCTTGTAAGCAATATGTATTATGCTTCAACAGTTTACCAGTTTCTCTAATGTACTTCTCGAAACACTCAATTGGTTTAAATCCATAACTGTCAAAGTATTCGACATATTTATCAACATAAAACGCCACCCAATGCTGACCAGGTAGCTCCGCTGGGTCAGTATTTGCTACAAAACATGCAGGTAAAACACCGATATCAGGTAATTGGTCACAAGCAAAAACACCTAAAAAGTTTTTTATACATTTGTCTTTACTAAGAATCTTGTATATTTCACTAGTATTCATATCGCATAGTCAAAAAACGGTGTTCTATTATAGTCTAAAGCAATTATATTATCAAACTCTCCGTATATTATAATTTCAATTCCATGTGGAAACTTGGTTGCATCAAGTGGTCTTTTTAATTGCATATGTAACGACAAATCACCTTCTCTAATCAGCTGTAGTGCACTGCTATCAACATTGTCAGCAGTCAGATCAAACAAAAACATTGTGTACCCATTTCTAAATTCGTCATATGTAATGTCACTTCCCGTGTTAGTATTGGCCATATCATTGGTTTCATACATATACATAAACGGAAAGCTATAGTTGTAATCTCCCCAATCAAATCTCAGAGGGTATTTTGGAAAATATTCGTCACCATATTTGATAGCAATTTCATGTACATTACAGTGGTCAAATTTCAATGGATTCTTTTTAAATTTTCCATTATAAGCCTCAGCATCTACCATCGCAAGGATAAGTCGACGTGGTAATTGTCCTGTGAAAATGGAATTTTCAATTATAGACTGAGATCCAGGTGATAGGTGTCGTGTTACCATTTTGACACGACGTATTGGATACTTTGCAGTATTATTGTTTTTTAAAATGTTTTCAATTGCAAAACTCAAAGATTCTTGAGGTTTTACTTTCCACACATACCATCGCAAACTTTCAATTTCAATATTGAACGGAGTTCCATCACTCACTAGGCAAAACTTGTCAGAGTTTCTATGCATTTCCAAACTTAAATCACAATCGCTCAACAGATAGCGTTCTTGCTTAAACACATCACAGTGCAGGGGTGATAGTAGTTCCACACTATTACCATGAACAAAAGCTCGTCCTCTAGACATCATCGAATCTGATCCTAAGTCATTAAAACGTCCAGCTTCATCCTTATAGTACATAGCCAACTGTAAATGCGAATTTTTCGCATCCCATCCAAAATTGAGTAAAGTTTCAAAATAAGCTTGATAAGCATACAACGGACCAGAGTTGTAAACTTCCTTATCTGACAATTTTACAATTAATCGTTGTATTAGCGTTTTACCAATCAAATTTATGGCAGCTACTTGAACTCTGTTTACATCAGCAGTACCATCTGGAAGCTTAGGAAACTCAACAAAATCACCATTTTCCGCGGTTACCTTAAATTTTAAATATAAATAATTCTTATTCAGGTCCATCATAAAAGTATCTTTTGGTATGTAAATTCTATAGGGACCAGCACTAGTAACAGGATTTTGAGTGTAATACTCAGCCCAATAGCCCTTTTCTACCGCTACCTGTGTTGGCGGTGCGGAAAAAAGGTTGAGTTCACTCTTGAACCCAGGAATAGATGTACCATCTACTTGCTTAGCCATTGAAAATGTCTGTCTTTACAGATTTAGTCTTACGTGTTGCGATCCCTTTTATGCTTTTTTGCACAGGACGAACTCCCAGTCCTTCTCCTTTTTGTAATGTTTCACCCAATGTTTTGACGACTAAATTGTTATATTATGTACGGTTACATACATAAAAATCAGACATCGCCACTGCGTAAAATTGTTATACGATAATTGAGATAAACAGATAGACTGCAGCAGGACGCTAGCTACCCTTCAGGTAATTGAATAACTTTGGTGAACACACTCCTTACTCTATCGCTATTGAAAATGTTCACAAGCACGTATAATAACTGGTTAAGTAGAAAAAAACACAAGAACCAAACTAATAAGCAACAAAAGTGTGACAGAAAACGAAAGGAGGTAACCCAAGAAAAAAAATGAATTTTTAGCCGAAAAGTGAAAACTACGCCACGCAACAGATTATCATAGCAGAACGTTTGACCCTTCACTACTAAACCCCCATTAATGCGGTTAATATGTTCTCATTTTTAACAAAACCCCCAAGCAATAAACTCACTGGTAATGTAAGATTTTCAAAGGTCGATCCCCTCAGTACACGAAAAAAAAACCAACTGGAAATTCCAGCCGATTTAGATTCTAGAAAGGAAGATTTACATTTTCAACTAAAAAGAAAACAAGTCAAAACTGCAAAAACAAAATCACGAGACTTACATTTGGCGAGGAACAAGAGAAGACAGCACAGAGACTACGGGACAAGAAACGTACGTGGTACAGCGGACACACCATGATCTGACAGCCTGACCTACAACGACCCACCAAATACGCTGGACAGCAAGAGCAAGCACGCGAATAGAAGCGCACACGGGTAATGAAACCAAACCAGAAGCCCGTAAAGTAAAACTACAGGGGTAAGCCAAACTAAACTAACTCTTCAAAATCCAGCTTAACCGGCACACGAGATAGTCAAAACATCCCAAAAGCAAATTGCAGCTAATCGAAAACATCCCAAAAAGCGTTTCTCAAAATTCCTTCGTAAAAACATTGCGAAATTTACCACCAATATCACAATACAAAATCTACTTTAGCACTGGAGAAATTCAACCAATTCAACGAAAAAAAATGGGAAACAAACGACTGACATTGACACCAATAATCTGGTACGTCACTGCGAAGCTATATATTTAAAACAAAATGTTGGACTGCAGAAAAATTTGCAAGAAAACAAAATGGTTCCCCAACCAGCTAAACCACAATGCCCCCCCAATCTCGCAAACGTTTGTAATTGAACACTCACCGCTGCTTGGCTAAACTGAGCTTACAAAACAAAACAAACAGGCAGAACCTTCGTCAAGTAAAATTTGTAAGAAATGAAAGCCAAAATTCTTGGCGTTAACATCTAAACATCGATAAGGCGCTAATTGCTACCGTAACCACCGACATACAGCAAACACAAACTATGTATTTGACTAAGCGAGCGGTAGCACAACTAGCAAAGAGAGCGCGTATATACGCCATGCCGTAATATCAGCTATATACATACATAGAAGCACATCCCTCGTAGCCTACAATCCGCTTTGCCTCTTAACCTCCCAAGAATGCTAACCCTGCAAACCATTTAATACATTGTCAATGAAATACGTAATGGTCACAAATTTAAAAGCGTATCGAATGCAACATTTTTCCAAACAGCAATAGCGATCAAATTGGGTTCAGCCGGAAAAAAAACCCAGGACTCGCAAAATACAAACACGACCGCCAATCTTCAAAGCACCTTCAACTCAAAACAAAAACGCAAACCTGTGATATCACAGACTAACACGCATGTGGACACGCGAGCTTAGGCGGGGGAGGAATGTAACCGTACCCCTCCGCCACAAGTTCAAGTTCACAACTTAGTAAAAATTACTAAGTCACAGAAACCTACGGTAGACCTAAAAGCACAAGGGCAACACATACGCCCCATCTTACGGTAAGTGGAGCTACGATAGTAGAACATACTTAGCTGTGGTATATATAAGACCCGCCTAAAACTACGGTAGATACTGCTAGGTACCGTATACGCCGGCATGCGGCAACCTGACGCCTCACAAGGAAGGAAATCGGTAGGTACAGCGGCACCTTCCTTGTGACAAAAAGACTAAGCTGTTAAAAATAAACTATTTTCAGACTTTTAAAACCCTCTAAAAACTTGTTATTCGATAAATTCTCGCGAAAACAGACAAAAACCAAAACCGAATTCGGCAGAAAAAGTAGCATTCTTGGAATCCCATAAAAACTGCTTCACAGCGATTGGATAAACCGCTGTAATACTAAGCCCTGATTGGCTGAAGCGAGTAATCCAATCAGGCGCAATAGCACGCGAAACTTAGCTACATAAAGCGGCGCAAATCGGCAAACCAGTCAGTAGTCAGTCAGTCACTAGTCAGCCAGTCAGTTAGTTACTCAGCTCGTTAGTTCGTCAGTCGTGCCGAAGCCGCTGGTTTGCCGAGTTGTGCCGCTGCCGCCTGAAGTCGAGCCATAGTCGAGTCTGCGCTGTCTCTGTTTGCTGTGTCAATGAAAGCCAACTGTAAGTTGTGGTCTTTGTGTCCAATTGTACTTAGGTCAGTTCAGTTCAGTCAGTTAAGTCACAACGCAATGTACGAACCTGGTGAAGTACAGCCGTGGGCTGCGACGGCATCAGTGTAGTCGGGTGTTCAGCCCTAGACGATCCTTATAAAGCACTACTGTGCTACTCAGACTGAATACCCGGTTACATAGGCAAAAATACTTGATGAAACGAAAATCTGTTGCTACCATTGAAAGAACAACTTCTAAGCTACTAAATGCTGGAAAAATTTTGTAAATCGGTTCAGGCTTTGAAAAGTTACAAATCTTTTTCTGAAGCTACCTGGACCAAGCTGATAGCAGCGTTACAACACAAGTAAGGTTCAATACAAAATTCGGGCTATATCTGCAAAATTTTTTAAATTATGAAGCGAGTTGAGGTTTCTCAGTGTGGTAAAGTTATTTTTGATGCTTCTTAACAGGTTTTTCTTTCAAATTCGGCCTCAGGCTCAGGCTTAGGCTAAGGCCCGAATTCACATACTAAGAGTTATTCACATACTAACGCTAAGCGTTTGCTAAGTGTTAGCGCTTAATTTGTACTAAACTGTTATTCACAAAATAAACGCTTAAAAATTAGTGTTATACTAAACTTAGCGTTTAGCAACTTTTGTGCTTAGTTTTGGCTTTGGCTTGGAGTGCGCTCCCTGGCCCTGCTTGATGTGGATCCGGAATTCGTTATTTATCGGCATTTCCATTTGGTATTTATAAATCCGATTATAGATTTATTTAAATTACTATTTCTTATTAATAATATATATTTTTCTGAACTATAAATTTGTAAAAAATGTTTTCAGCAGGTGGATTCCTGAGAAATGCAAAATCAGCTCTACATGTTTCAGGGGGCATATCGTGAAAAATATAAATTTTCAAATAGAAGTCCTTGAAGAAAAATTACTTCGATTAAGATGCTCTACTCAAAAATGTAAAAAAACGAATTTGGACAACAAAGTGCATTTTTTATTTTTGGCGATTAAACGAGCAAAATGGATCGAATTGGTCGGAAAATGTTACTAATATATCCTAAATTGCATGCCCTTCCTTCCCATGGCGGCCAAAAACCTCCCCCACTCTCCCCACCCCTACCCCACACCATCCACTAACTAAGCGCTTAGCGCTTAGGGAGCTCCCGAGGTCCCTAAACTTAAGCGCTTAATTCTAAGCCAAACACTAAATTTTAAGTATGTGAATACAAAATTGAAACGCTAAGTTAAGCGTTAGTGTTTGTTAAGCGCTTAAATAAACACTAAGTATGTGAATAACGCTTAGCGCTTATAAGCGCTAACACTTAGTGTAAACACTAACTTTAAGCGTTAGTGTTAGTATGTGAATACGGGCCTTAGTGCTTAGACTTAGCGCTTAGACTCCGAGCTCAGGCTTAGGCTTAGTGCTTAGGCTGAGGCTTAGTGCTCACAATTAAAACTCAGTTGTGGATGAGCAAAAAATCAGTCTTAGTTTCCTGCATCAAATAAAAGGACATTTGCTACTGTGGAATAATGAATAAAGCTGAACTTTAAAACCGAAGTTGCCCATCGGCGTGAGCTTGGCTCTGAGCATTAGAGAAGTTTTGAACTAGGATTTGAAGCATTAGAATTTATTGTAACGCCGTATTTGTGCCTTAAATGTGATATTTTTTGTGGGGAAAAATGTTTGATAGCCATCTGCTGGGCAAAAAAATTATAAAATTTTGAATTTTAAGTTAATTTTAAGGTAAGTTCATTTCGCCAATTTTATAATTAAAAATCAACATTTTTTGGCCCGAATGAGCTTAGCCCGAATATGACGAAAAATCAAGATTTTCGACAAAATTTGAATTTTTAGAAAAAGCTAAAAATCAACGTTTTTTCGCTTGCAAACTGCCAAGAATGAACTCAGCGCATGGGAAAACCTATAAAAACATGTTTTTACGTTGAAAAAATGTTAGTTTGAATTTCCCCCCCCCAACCCCAACCGAATCTGCACCGCCTAACCCACATACGAAGCCTAAGCCGAGCCCTAAGCCTAAGCCTAAACCCTAGCCTAACTTTAGGCCCAGTTTGAATTTGGTCAAAAATTGGATGTTTCTGGCAAATTTGGCCAATTTTTCGGAAGGAACGGGGTACCTTTTTTCATATGTATAAAAACTGCTCGAATATTACCTAAAAAATTTTAGGAAAAATTCCTGTGATATTTATATGTACGAACAACATTCGAATATCCTCCGAAGTTTTTCAGACGTTTATTCAGCAAAATTTGGATGTCCAAATTTTGCACGAACTGCTTGTGCTCGCTCGTTGGAGACTTGTGAAAACATCCGATTTTTGCCTGAAAATTTTCAATTATGTTTCGGACAAATGTCGGATGTCCGAATTTTGTCCAGGACAGGCTTACTTTCGGACATTTTTAAGACAGAATTTATAAGTCCGGTTTTCCTGTGGGTCAACGTGTCAGTGGCGTACCCAGAAAAAAATGTCGGGTGAGGGGAGGGAATGACTTATCAATTTTTTGTAATGGGTGAAAAGACACTTCTTAGCAATTTTAACACTCATAAAAGGCCTTATATACAAACGCAAGATTACTAAACCAAAAAGGTGTATAGTGGTGCGGGAAAAAAACCCTACGCGTTTTGCGGGGAAAAACCCTAGTGCTTCCTGGCCGAGCCATTAGACATAGGCCCTTTTTGAATATGTAGGTGGAAATCGCGTCCCAAACTGACTTACCACACCAATTTTTGTGGAGTTCAGAGGCCTGTAACATTTTTTATGAAATATCAAAATTTTGCATGTTGAAAAATTTCAAAGTGACAAAATTTTCCAAATTTTTGACTTGTCATAATTTTTCACAAAAAAACTTTTGGCCAACGCCGTTTGCATTTTTCAAGACAGTTACATGGGTGTCGGAGAAATGGTTTTTTAGTCCATACTGCATCTCACCGCCCCCCCCCCCCTAGATCCGCCACTGCATCTTAATACATTAATTGCTTTGTGGCTATATTAAATTAAAAACTTTGTATCACTTTTTACTACATTCTACCATTTTTGAGATCTGTTAATTATTAATCTAAATTACGTCTAACTTCTTTCTACCCAAACTGGACCACCGATGCAATTGTTATTGAAACTTCCTAAATTGTACATCACTATGAAAAGACTTTTGACCTCACATTCAAATGACTTTCAGGCCCAGGTTTTATAGTTTTATTACCACCTGTTGACAATTATGTAGTATTAAAGTGGCGCCTCTACTACTCCGAATAACTGCCATAGCGTTGAAAAACTACCGCTAACTCACTTTTTGGGGGATTTATGGGGTGGGTTGTTTTCCCCGCACTTGGGTTTTTTCCCCGGCAACTTTTTGGCTTCCCGCCAAAAAACGGTAAGAGATAGCGAAATGAAACCGGTCCCAGCATTTAGAGCAAGGTTAGGCCTACGACAGATTTTTTTGGTTTCTCGTGAAAACGTATAGTCCAGGGTTGTGCACCGGAAAATTTTCCGCGGAAAAAAACGTTTTTTCCGGAAAAAAATGGAAAATTTTCCGGGGGTCTGGAAAAAAAGAAAAAATGGGAAAAAATTCCAGAATGATTATAAAGAGCGAAAGCATCATAAATGATGCTTTTTGACACGTTTTGAGCATTATTCAGGTTAAAAATATGTATTATGTATATACGTAACGTGTAACAGCTATATACAAGCTCATTTTGGCTTGAGGCTTTCTACCTTGCATGCATGCAAATAAGACATC
>JASANF010016202.1:0-13663 GCA_030248245.1 Trissonchulus sp. WLG1_4
TATATTAATGCCTATAAATAAAGAATTCTGAATCCACATCAAGCACACAGCACACTCCAAGCCAAAGCCAAAACTAAACACAAGCGCTAAATCAAGTGTAACACTAACTTTTAAGCGTTTATTTTGTGAATAGCAATTTAGTACAAAATAAGCAGCGCTAACACTTAGCAAACACTTTGCGTTAGTATGTGAATGGCACTTAGTTTGTGAACTCGGGCTTTAGAGAGTGATTGCGGGTGTTAAGTAAGCCTAAGCCTAAGCCAAAGTCCAAATTTGAACCGATATTTGAGTGATTCTGAAAACACACACGCACACTCACGCATGTGGAGCCTTGCTGAAATGGGAGTAAAATGTGGGTGTTTAAGGGCTGCAGTAGTTCCCAGAAGGTGAATTATTCACCTCCCGTTTTTGATCGTCTTTCTGAGAATAACCTTAAAATGCAGCTGCCAAAATGTAGTTTTGCCAAAAGTAGTGTGAAATAATTGGGACAGTTAGTGAGCGATAAGGGCATCCAACCTGACTCTGAAAATGTAACGCACTTGCAGCAGTTCCGCCTAAAAATCGACACGAGCTAGTATCTTTGTGAATTTGCTCCTTATTTGTTGAAATTACTCTCCATTTCGCAGAAATTAGGCACCCGTTGTTTAAACTTAAGAGCAGCTCGACTGTATTTATTTGCAGTCCGACTGCCAAAAAGCTCTTAACAATAAAAAGTATCAGATTTCACGTGAGTACTGAGGGCTTCTTGTCTCACTGCAATTTTGGCCATTCATTTGAGCTATTCAGAGACGCTTCAGATATTGCTATTTTTGCAATTTTGTTTCAAAAGCAAAAATTGTTTTATTTTTCAACCAATTACTAAATGCTGCTGAAAAAACTATTCAGAAACGGACAAAGAGTTTTTAGATCTACATGCCGGCTTCAAACAATGCCGGTTTTTTTTACTTTACGGTCAAAAAAGTTTAGCATACACAAATCACCGTGTACTATTTAGCATGGTGAAGCAAAAACATGCCCTTGTCGTTACCATCTGACATACATGCCGAAAAAGGAAACAGTTATAACTGCTATTTTTAGTCGAGCAATATCAAATGACACGTCAAATTTAAATACGTTAGCATCAGCTTTCGTGAAAATCCAGGACTCGTAAATAGCTGACCTAATGAAAAAATACCGCGACGCAGGACATCTGTCCGCTCAAAATTTGTAAGTGCCTGCTGGCTGACGGCTACTGGTTCCCCAAAACGCGAAAAATTTTGTGGGATTATGTACACTATTGCGCCTCATGTAATCAGACGATGCCTTTAGATGAACAGCGTTCAGATGTTAATTAAAGCTAATTATCTCCCGTCTGCGAATCCTCAAATTTTTTTTACCAATCGTAGATTTTTGTATTTAGCCGCCAAATTATAGTCCTACTGCAAATTAGATAGAGATATATACGTCAAATTATTCGAAATAGCATTCTGGACAACTTTTCTTCAAGAATCAGGTCATTTTCGCTGTTTTCTAAACATATAATATAAATCCTTAATTCACGAGGCGCCCCTTAAGATTGCAAAGGGAAACCGACTTTGGCACATAGATTGTATTCAGCGACATCTTTGACCACAGTATCTTGAAGAAAAGTTGGTCAGAATAAAAATAACTTTCATTTGTTGTGCATATTACGATAAAAAATTTTCAAAATTTTTTTAAAATTTTTGTAGCGTTAGCGACAGTTATTTTATGCTAAGCTTCTTTGAGCTATTTAGCCGCAAAGTTAACAATCCAAAATTGAATGACCTAAAGCTTCGACAATGCCATATTTTTGATTTATTTTTTAAAATTGATTATAGCTTTGTTAACTTTTGTAACAAAATTATGCATTACTAGGAAAGTTCTATTTTTTAAAAAAGTGACACACGTTGCCAGCCCTCACATTTTTGCGAAATTTTGGCACAAGTCTGACAATTGTAACAATTGTAAGTGCAAAATCAGGTGATTAGTAATGAATTTACATGATGAATTTGTAAAAAATTACCTGATTTTGCACTTACAATTTACAATTGAAGGCTTGTCAAGTTGAGCAACCGCCCCAGGGTCCGGTTGCTCAACATTACAAATCTTACAATCGTAACAATTGTGAAATTTTACAAGCTTCACAGTTGTTACAATTGTAAGATTTCACAAGCGTTACAATTGTTACAATTGTAACGATTGTAAGATTGGCCTATAAAATGTGCATATGTATATAAATCCACTTGTGAAAATTTTGGGTTAAGTGTCTTCGTGTATGAAATGAGCTACAATTGATCGGACATGACATGATCGGAGCTACAATTGTTTCCATTGTGATATCTTACAAGTGTTTGTGAAAACTGGGTGGCCGAAGTTAAAGTTGAATCGCCCATAATATAGTTTGCTAAAAAACGTAAAAATCAGTTCAAATTGTTAACAATAAACTTAAAAATATTTTTATATAAATAAAATAATTAAAATAATAAAGTAATACTGAAGAATATTGTCATTACAAATGACTGAGGGGAGAAAAAACACTTCACAATTGTTACAAATCTGGATTTACAAATGATTCTGCGCTACCCGGTTTAGAACATTTGTTGGAAATAGAATAACGAAATTTCAAAAATTTTAACAATTGTTACCATTATAACAATTGCGAAATTTCACAATTGTGAACAGCTTGGCAATTCGGCAAATGAAATATGCATATTGTAACAATTGTGAAATTTCACAATTGTCACAATTGTAACAATTGTAGGTTTGTGCAATTGGGCCAAGGTGGCGCTCCAAGAATTTGCAAGTACTTCAAGATGTTTATTGTTACATTACGGTTACATTGGAATTTAGCAAGGTGCGTGGTATCAAATTGAGCGTTTTTGCTAAAGGATTTGTCTCAATTCATTTTTTGTGTCTGTCACGTGAACGTGACTCGCGAAAGCCATATTCACAAGGCAGACAAAACTAATTTTCATCTCTATCAATTTGGACAATCCATATGTAACTCGTTTCAAAGTCTTATAAACGTGTTGGGGTGGGACGATAAATTTTTTGTTTTTTTGAAGATTTTTAGTTATAACGATTTTTAATTATCAACACATATCTAGCTTCAAAGTCTAATTATCAAAAAAATAAAAATTACACAGTTTCTTTGACCTATTTGTTAGGTTGTGTCCAAATTTCATGTCGTAACTCAAAACATGCAATTTGTGCCCTTTGGCGAAAAACCTTGGTTATGTGTTAAAAAGTTGCTTGGCTTACTGCATTTTTATGGCAGAATGGCTCGATTTTACAGAACGTTCCTTTCTTTCCTGCAAGGCTAAGCACATTAACATATAAATTTCAAAATTATAAAACTAAGCCTCAGCCTAAGCCTAAATTAAGCCCGATAAGAACTCTGGGACTAAGCCTGAGCCTAAGCCTAAGAATAATCTAAGGCTAAATTTGAGTATTCTTGAAATCGCACACGGCGACGGCACACGCACACACACGTGATGAGCCTTGGCCTGCCTTGCAGGAAAGAGAGCTTAATTTACACAGACGCTTGCTGCAACTGTCCTTTTGAAAAGGTGAATATTTTGGCGATTTTTCTTTTCTGGAGCAAAATAGACATACATATTATTATTACAAGTTATGTATTCAGAAGAGCTCAGGCAGGGGCCGTATTCTCAAAATTACCTGCAGGTAAAGTTGGGCTAACTTTACCCACCCCACAGGTAATGTGAAGGTAAAGTCGTATTCTCAAACAATGCTTAGTTAAGGTGATAGTTAAGGTTGAGGTTAAGGTTGAGGTTGAGGTGATGTGATAGTTAAGGTTAAGGTTGAGGTTAATGTGATAGTTAAGGTTACCCTTAATATTCAGTCCAGAAAATTGTTTTATCTTGTTTCGCAGCTAAAGTTAATGTATTGTGCAAATTTTTAACCTCAACCGTCGACGTTAACCTTGTTTTCAATTTTAACTTTACCTTTACCAACAGAATTAACTTTACCTTCACCTTACCTGTGGTAAAGTTAGCCTATCTTTACCTGCAGGTAATTTTGAGAATACGGCCCCAGTAGTCGATTGATGTACATGTTTATAACTCAAAATTGGAAATTTTAACATGCTTAGTTTTAACAAAAAACTGGCCCTAGGGCTCAAAAAACATGAAAATGAGCTGCTTATAAAGAAAAATTGATGAAAAATGACGGATGCCGAGGGCTATCTTTGCACTGTAGTAGACGTTCGTATTGTGCGTGTGCGTTTTCAAATATACTCCAATTTTTGCTTAAGATTTAGACCTAGGCTAAATTATTTTCAAACTCAGTCCCAGGGCTGTTATCGGACTCAGTTTGGGCTTATATACGCTTAGGCTTTGCGAGACGCAACCTTTGTTCAGCAGACGGTCGTTTCGTGTGCGACACCCAGCGACATGCGTTTAGCAGGAAAATCTCAACGCAGGAAAATCTCTTTAGCAGGAAAATCGCTGCTATAATAATTTTAAAATTCGTATGTTTTTATGTGATGATGAACAGTGGCGTAGCCGGGGGGGGGGCGGGGGGCCAAAGCCCTCCACTCAGCGGTTTTGGCCCCCCCCCTCAGCGATTTGGGATCAAGTGCAGTTGGGGGGGAAAATAGTGGACCTATTTTTTGGAGTAGAGCACCTTGGGGGAAGCATTTTTTGTAATAGAACCCCTATCCACAAATTTGGATTCTCTGAGCTATGACCCCTTGAAAATTGCATTTTCAGTGTTTTTGGACGTGAACGTAGGCCAAAGTTCGAATCCAAAATTGGCTATACATTTAAAATAACTATTATCAATTAAGCACTTTATAGCTAACAGTATATAATTTCTCTTTGTCTATTAACCAACCAGATTCTGATTTACCTCCCCAAGTAGCTGATGATGAGTATACGATTATCTTCTTATCTTTCACATTATTGAAAGCAATAGACAAAATTTTATCAAGTGCTTCACAAATTTTGTCGTGTGGAATTGATGTATATAGCTGACCAAAATCAAATGTATTAACCGATCCCGCTAATTTTCTATTGTTAAGTTTAGATATATCAGTTATAATAGTGCTAGATCGGTCGATAATCCAAAATTGATTTACTATACCTTTAGTATTTCTGTTTATTGCTTTACAATAAAACTTCATACGATTCAGTATTAACTTCAATGCCAAACTTATTTTCTTAGATAAATTTTTTGTTATAGCATTAGAACTTGCAATAATAGTTCGATACTTAATCGGATTTTTATGAAATTTAGGTAGTATTTGGATGAACGGAATTTCTGAAAAAGTGCTTTGACTAACTGTAAGTGCATTCATACAATTAATCTGATGTATTTTTACCTCATTTTCATCCATATCACTTTTTACGTAAACATTAGAATCTTCAAATACACCTAGTTCTTTTAATATCAAGTTAATATAATGTATTTTGCAAATGATGGCATAATTTTGTGCTGCTTTATCTATAGTAGTCAAAACAAATCTATCTTTCAACATTTCTAAATTCATCTTATCACTTTTAAGCAAGCCTAAGCCCAAGCTTTCAAGCCTAAGCCCAAGCCTAAATTAAGGCCAAGTTTGAATTTGGTCAAAAATTGGACGTTTCTGGCGAATTCAGCCAATTTTTCGGCTGGAACCCCCCCGCCCCTTTTCCAAAAAACAAAAAACCCACCCAAACGCAAAAATCAAGGGCTTTGAAAAAAAACTGTAAAATGTCCCTCACTGAGGGTTCAGATTTCGGGGGGTCATATCTCAGAAAATCCAAAAAATGAAATAGGGTTTCTTGAAGCAAAAATGCTTTCCCCAAGGTGCTCTACTCAAAAAAATAGGTCCACTATTTCCCTCCCCAACTGCATTTAACCCGCGATGTGGCCCCCCCTCGGATAAAAAATTTGGGTCGCGTAGCACCATGCCCTCCCCGGTAGACAAACTTCGAAAATTTTTAGGGCAAACAGGCACTTTGGCCCCTCCCTCAACTCGATCCTGGCTACGCTACTGATCTACTGATGATGAAGATGAAACTCCTTTAAAAGACTCACTATCTTTCCTGGGATCAAGTGCAGTTGGGGATGGGGAAATAGTGGACCTATTTTTTGGAGTAGAGCACCTTGAGAGAAGCATTTTTTGTAATAGAACCCCTATCCATGAATTTGGATTTTCTGAGCTATGACCCCTTGAAAATTGCATTTTCAGTGTGGAAGTGAACGTAGGTCAAAGTTCGAAGCCAAAAATGGCTGTAATCTTTGTTTTTGGATGGTTTTGAGTGCGTTATTATGTTTTAAGGCATCGTCTAGGCTTAGTTGGCAGGATTCTCTAGGCTAAGCTGGCAGGATTTTTTCTGAAAATTTCGATTTTTTATTGCCTAAGCCTGAGCCTAAGCCTAAGCCTGAACCTAATACTAAGCCTAAGCCTAAGCCCCATACTAAGCCTAAGCCCTAAGCCTCAGCCTAAGCCCAAGCCTAAATTGAGGCAAAGTTTGAATTTGGTCAAAAATTGAACGTTTTTGGCGAATTTGGCCAAGTTTTCGGCAGGAACCCGGTCAAAGAGCCTTTGTTTTGATTCTAAAAAATTGTAACCAATAATTTGACACGATTAGAACGGAAAAAACAAGAGCTTCGGAAAAAAATTTCGAAAACGTCCCTCACTGAGGATTCAGATTTCGGGGCGTCGTATCACAGAAAATCCAAAAAATGAAATAGGGGTTCTTGAAGCAAAAATGCTTCCCCCAGAGTCATACATGTACACGGGGTATCGGTCTGGGGGGGGCTTGTCCCAGAATTTTCGAAATTTTAGGGGGGGCTTGTCCCGACTTTTCGGGGGATAGAGCAGACAAAAACGCAAAAACTTAGAACTTTTGCCAAAAAAGGGGAAATTTTCGGCAAAATTTGGCTAGTTTTGGAAATTTTTTCGCTTTCTGCTCATTTTTGAAGCATTTTGCAGCGATCTGGGGCTATTTTTGAGTGTTCGGGCACCTTTCTTTCAGCATCAAGAAGGGGGGCTTGTCCCGGTGGGTCAAATCTGAGGGGGGGGCTTGTCCCGGAATCTCAAATCTGGGGGGGGCTTGCCCCCCCCCCCCAGACCCCCCCCATGTACATCTGTGCCCAGGGTGCTCTACTCAAAAAAATAGGTCCACTATTCCCCCCCCCCAACTGCATTTAACCCCTTTCCTGTGTATCGCCGCCCCTGTACATGTAACGGGGGTCAAAATTTTGGAAGGGGGCCTCTCCGGCCAATTTTTGGGGACCCTCCCCCCTTGATCGACCACAACTACCCTAGATTTTGCGAAATTTTGTAAAGTTTTCCCAAAAAAGTGCCATTTTTACTAAATTTTGCCCGGGGACCCTCCCCACCCCGGCCCCTCGATATTTTTTTTTGGGGAGGGAGGGTCCCCCATCCCCTCCTCGTACATGTTTGCGCTCCCCTCTTTCCTAAGTGCACTTGGTCGTAATGTATATATATTGTAGTTGTCTCCTCTGATAGTTTTTGTGAAGCGTGTTTTTTCACACATCTTTGCCTTTTTAAGCAGTATCATGACAACAGGATGACAATTAGACGCTTGATTATGGCTAGACTACGATGATGTGCTGGTCCTTTCACTGACTTTGTTCACGAATTTCGGAGGCTGGAGAGGCGGTCGTTCCTGGCTGGCCAACAAGCATGGAAATTCAACTGATTCTCACAGTTATATTGGGTTCGTATCGTACAGCATTTATTGTAGTGAATCTGCTGACAATATACGAATAGATTTAATTTTTGAAAAATTAAAAATTTTGAGGGGTTAATAAATACCCTTTTATGATGGGTGCGTACTGGTAAGTGCATCCCTTTTGGCAGTTTATTATTATGATGTGCTTGCTCTTTAAGAGTGTTTGTTATGTTGTGCTTGTATATGTCTTGCAAGTGCCAAATAAAGTATATATATTTTTCATTCATTCATTTTACAAATTTTTTCTTTTTTTGTGGAACCTACATACATAAGTTTCGTTATTCTGGTGGTTTGTCATTTGCGGAAAGGTGTTTTTGTGTATTTAATTTCATGAGATTGTGTGTTTCAGCATGGTTCACTCTCACGGATTCGACAAGGCTGTCAGGTTGGTTGGCTCATTGTATCTGTATATTTACATAAATGTTCCAAACATGCTGGTTGAATAATCTGGGGCCTAGACTAATCAAATTAAGCAGTTGTCGTTTGACACTAGCAGAATGCAGTGGGAAGTTAAGGGCCATGGCCAAATCAAATTTAAAATTTTAGTGTAGATCTAATTCCTGTAATCTAATCATGTAGCAGTATTCTTTAATTTAATTGAATAAAATTTAAGATTTAATTATTTAATTTAAGCTTTATTTCTTTTCAGAATTCCGTCTACCATCAGCGAGCAGCTTTCTGGAAATTCGCATTGACCGATCTCAGTTGGAGGATGCCGGAACGAGCCCATTGGTCAGCGGGGCTTTTTGGTATCGCCCGTTGGCCAATAACCCAAGGATTCCGCCGCTGCTGTCCGTTTCATCCGATAACTTTACCCTATCCTGCACCAATGTAGATGAAGGTATATATTTGGAGTTTAGTAGATCTACCTAGTGTTAGTGGATACAGAATGACACTGGGGGTGTGGGAGTTTTTGTGAGTGTCTGGAATTTTGACCAGCTGAGTTGTATTTACTTTTCTAGTCATTAAAGCCAGGTAGTGACCGTTGTGGCAGGCGGCGTAGTAGCGAGAAAACGTTTTTCTAAAGATTGTAGAAAAAAATTTTCGGATCTGGGGGCAGCCGTCTCCTGCCTTTTTTGATCTATAGATAGCCGTCCTCATTTATTGTTAAATAAGTATGATAAACTGCGCACCTCAAAATATTAACAAAATACTCTACATTAAAAGTATTGAATATATAATGATTTTAAACTATACATGTAACGGGGTCAAAATTTGGGGGCTCTCCGGCTAAATTTGGGGACCCTCCCCCGCCCCGATCGACCAAAAATACACTAAATTTTGCCAAATTTTGTAAAACTTTCAGAAAAAGGTGCCATTTTTGCTAAATCTTGCCTGCATTTTTGGGACCCTCCCTCCTGGCCCCTCGATTTCGGGGGGGGGGGGTCCCCATCCCCCATCATACGTGTATGATTTTGGATTCAATTTAGAGGGCGGCCGCCCCCAGGCCCTCGCAATCTGTAGAATCTATTGTGAGCAAAGAAAATTGACTATCCCCCCCTATTTCAAGATCTGGCTACGCCTCCGGGTGTCACAACGCAGAACAAGTTTATGACTTGGGGGGGGATGCAGAGAGGCACTTCCCCCAAAATCGAAGAACCGGCGGGGGCAGGGTCCCGGGGCGAAGTTAGGTAATAATGACGCTAAAGTTACATTTTCCATTTAACACTGTGCAAAATTCATCAGAGTATTTTTGGTCCATCAAGGAATGAGGGTCCCAAAAATTTGGCCCAAAAGTTTTTGACACCGCTACATGTTTGAACTTGACCTTCCATGACTTTCCGTTCGGCCATTTGTATTCAGTTTCTCTTTTTGTTTCAGCCGAAGACGGTCGGGCGGATTGGTCGGAGCTTAGCTTCCAGCTGACCAGCACTAGTCTCAGCTGTTCCCTGAACGGACAAGAGCCCCAGCTGAGTCGACTGCCGGCCGGCTACCCCTTCATCAGTCCTGTCTCGTCCAATATACTCGTTTTGCGCATTGGCAGTGTTCGAGGTAGGGCCCCCGCTTGGATTGGATTAGACAGTTGTAGTAAGCGGCTGGCGTATTTTTGTGAGAAAGAGCTTAATTTTTGTCGTGGATTTCGTTTTGAGCCCTCCCTCCCATTGCCCAAAATAATTTTCCTAAACTTACTTCCGAAAATTACTATGGTGGCTTTTAAGTTTTTAAGTCCTTTTTGTTAAATTAAGTTTCAGTGAAACCCGTAAATTTTGGCAGGGTCTCTGCGGCCAAATTTTGGGGACCCTCCTCGCCTTGATTGACCAAAGATACCCCAAATTTGCGAAGTTTTGTAAAAAAAGTGTTATTTTTTTAATAGTACTGTCCAAATTTTGGGGGGATGCCTCCCTCCATCCTCATGACCCATATATGTATGGATTGAATTGAAACCCATTGTGTTCGGGCTACCTCATGCAAATTTGTCCAAATAATATGTCACTTTTCCCAAACTTGGCCTAAGCGGAAATTAGAAGGGGGGTTGTTGGTTAAGTTTTGGGCGCCTTACCTCTCCCAGATTGGCGAACAGTAAAAAATATGCCATTCCAGATATTAAAGATGCCATTCCAGAAACTTCAGGTTAAATAATATGGACTCGTCAGTTTTATCGCACTGCTGTAGTGCTGTTTAGTCAGACTGAACGGACGTGACTAGGCACCAAGCGTGCACGTTGAATCCGTTTAGTATAGCATAGCTAGTCATAGCTTATAGTTGGGACTAAAATTGAGCAGCTGATTTACTTATAACTTTTCGTTTAGTCTAGTTTTAGTTTTGTCCGACATATATTTATGCACAGTTAACCTCGGACCAAAATAGGTCTAATCCGTAAACTAGCAATAATTAGTTTTTTGATATTCACTATTGTCTCATTGTGTCACCATAGGCAACTATATTATGTAGAAGCATTGTTTTTGTTTATCTTTGAAAGTTTTATCCATCAGTATTTCTTTAGAATATTAGATTACAACTATGTATATTTCGGATTTGTGCCAAAATAGCAACGCTTATTGACCTGTTTTATTTTATTGGAGTAAACAACTGGCACCATGTGAAATATTATTATGTTTAGATTAATATATACCGATTAATATTATATAGTTTATGTACCTATATACAATATACGTAAGAGAAAGAGACACATTTTTTGTAATAGCAGTTGCGCTTTCATTGAAAAATTCGTAGTGAAGTAAGTAAGGTGCAGGTACCCTTAATTTAGTTATGACTTAGTTATGAAAATTTTTCGAATTGCAAATTTAACTATATTTTTAGCCATTATTTGTGATTTATTATTTTTTAACATGTTTTAACTAGTTTCTGGCTGCGGATTTTTTCAAATAGAAATCTTTCGCAAAAGTTTGGGTGGTTGAGAAATCTTAAGTTTTAGCTGTTTTACGTATCTGTATGCTCGTTTTTATCAGTGTGTCGCTGACTGGAATTGAAGTTGTGTGCATTAAAAAGCTCAAGAAACTTATATTTTTTTGATAGAGATAGTATATATACATATACTTTAATATAATATTATTGTAAGCTAAATAAAAATAAAACATATATATATATAATAAATATATATATATAAATATATATATATATATATATATATATATATAAACATATATATATATATATATATATATATATATATATAATATACCTCTACTTTTTTGTCCTTTTACATTTTAATGTCTTCTACTCTTAAATTTGTGTTTAATTGATGCATGAAGCGCATAAAGTGGTCAACCATTTTTTATTGTCATTACAAAATCATATTCGTGCAAATGTTCAATTAGTCGTCTGATTAGAGGAACTTTTTTTGAATGCATGTTGTAGTCATACATTCAGTTTTTCAAGAGTTTCTACTAAGTATTGTGTGTGTGTGTTTGTGTATGCGTGAGTGGGTGTGTGTGTTGTGTTGATAGAAAGTTTAAGTAGTATAAATTTTATGTTTGTTTACTTATATACTCTGTCTGCTTAAATATTCGGAATGTCTTAGTCAGAGAATATTGTGGAGTAAGTTATGTTTGTGTTTACACATGATTAAAGACAGATATGTATATTATGTATATATGTAGTATGTATGTATATACATACATACTACATTGGAATTTAAATTCTGCATACGGTACACATGTAATTATTACATACTGCATGATGCATATACAGTGTGAGTGGTTGAGGAGTATATATTCATACGCCAAGCGCAGATCCAGGGGGGGGGGCGCGGGGGGCGCCCCCCCCCCCCCCCCCTCCCCCGAAATTTTTTCAGACTGAAATTTTACACAAGGGTCCCCCCCTCTTTGGTTTTGCCCGACCGAAAAAATTTCCGCCCCCCTCTTTGGTTTTGCCCGACCGAAAAAATTTCCGATACGTCTCCAATTGACCAAATTTGCTCTAAAAATAAAAAATTTCTCCAATTTTTTTCCTGGGGGCTACCGCCCCCAGACCCCTGCACCTTTCTGGCTTACTGATGCTTGGTATTATCTTTCATCAAAGCCTATGCATGTCTACCTACTAGAGTACCCATGCCGGCCCATCATTTTTGTAATTTTCGATGTTTTTAGTTCCAGTTTTACGTTAGATGCTAATATATATGTGTCGTCTTTTTGCTTTACAATGGCACAGAAACTGTATATAACGCCTATCTACTTTAGTAAAGTTTGAAAAAAGTTGTAGATTTTAGAGGATATCCCGGGGTCAAAAAACATAGAAGTGTCTGGCTTTTGGGGGCTGCCACCCCCAGACCCCCGCAACTGTGTGTTTTGATGAAAGATACAGATTAGAGGATTCCGGGGTCAAAAAACGTAGAAGTGTCTGACCCCCGCACCAGTAAATTTGTATTGTTATTGTATTGTAGTTCTAATGGCCGATTGGGGGGGGGGGTCGCGCACCCCCCCCCGAAAAAAATTCCTGGATCCGCCACTGTCATACGCATTAGGGACGTATTCTGATCTGGCCCAACTCTGAATAGGTATATAGTACGTGTATTACACCAACTTTACGTACCTATATGGCATATACATATATGACATATAAGCGTAGGCATATGCATATAATGTAACGGCGTCAAAATTTTGGGGGGGTCTCTCTGGCCAAACTTTGGTGACCCTCCCCCCCTGATCGACCAAAAATACCCAAAATTTTGTGAAAATTTCGCAAAAAAGGGCCATTTTTTATAAATTTTGCCCAAATTTTGGGTACCCTTCTCCCCCCCCCAGGCTCCTCGCTTTTTGAGGGGGGGTCCCCTCATCCCCTCATACATGTATGGGCATATACATGTATGTAGCCATATTTTGATTTTTGAATTTAACAAGTCTTTTAAGACAGTTCTGAAGGCTGTACTAAAACTTGTATATATACATATATACATGTACACGGGGTCTCGGTTTGGGGGGGGGGGCTTGTCCCGAAATTTTCGACATTTTATGGGGGGGGGGCTTGTCCCGGTATTTTGTCCCAAAAACGCAAAAATTTCCAATTTTTGCCTAAAAATGGGAAATTTTTGCGAAAGTCCCATATTTTTAGCGATTTTTTTCGTTTTTTTGGTCATTTTTGAAGCATTTTACGGCGATCTGAAGCGATTTTGGGGTTTCAGAGAGGGGGGCTTGTCCCGACTGGTCAAATCTGAGGGGGGCTTGTCCCGGAATTTCAAATCTGGGGGGGGGGGGCTTGCCCCCCCAGACCCCCCATGTACATCTGTGTGTATATATATATTTATTTAGTTAGTAACATAGACGTAGTAAGATAGTAGGGTGAGTGAATAATGCAAGTAAATATGAATGAACAAATTATATGTATATTTGAGTAGGCTTTAGCTATAGCAAAATTGTCATACTTTTAAACAAGTTGTTGGTGGCGGGTGCTATTCGTGCGTATATATAAACAAATTAGATATAGATGTATATTTTATTTTCTCATGTTTTTCATTTGAAATGCTGTCTTCCCTTTTCTTGTTCGAATAAGTATATAAA
>JASANF010016204.1:0-13953 GCA_030248245.1 Trissonchulus sp. WLG1_4
GTTGCCACTTTGTGCAGGGCGCAGGACGTTGGCTTTTTCCAGGCGGTTATAGACCCTCCGGTTGATGATCCGCTCCATGACTGGCAGCAGAGTGATTGGGCGGTAGCTCTTCGGCGATTTGGCGTCCTTCCCCGGCTTCCCGATCATGACCACCGTCCTTGCTTTCCAGGCCGTTGGGTGGAACCCCAGGTTGAGGCAGATGTTGAAAAGGCCTGTGAGGCAGGTCAGGAACCATTGAGGGGCATGGTAGAGCAGCGGCCTCCGGATCCCGTCTTCGCCCGGCGCTTTGTTCTTCATGCTGCGGATGGCGGATTGGACTTTTTCCTGGCTGATTGGAGCACAGAGCGGGTGGTTGTCGTCATCGTCCCCGGGCAGCTGGGTGTCCTCCGTCCACTGCTTGCTGGTGAAGAGCTGCTGGTTGGTTCTCACGTCCTCCTCCACGACTGCCTTGTGCGCTTCGTCGAAGTTGGCCCGCTGCTGGTCCCTGAAAATAGAATCTAAAAGGTCCGCAAATTAGTCCGCTTTCTGCTGGTTGGTCCGGTAAGTCCGTGGTTGTCCGTTCGAGTCCGAGTCAGTCAGCGCTGGAATGGATCTTCTTGCCCCTTCAACGTTGTTCTTCAGGCCCCGGACGGTCCGCCAGAGGGTCGGGATGTCGTGGCGGTCGAGGCTGCTGGTGTGCTGGTGCCAGGTTTGCCGCTTCTCCTCTGCGATCTACTCTTTGATGCGGCGGTCTAGGTGGTTGCGGAGTTGGCGGAAGGCTAGATTCCCCGTGGCTGCCAGGTTCCTTCGTGCTGCCTGTCTGGATTTGATGAGTGCCATGAGTTCCCGGCTTGGCTGGAATGGTTTCCGTAGCTTCGGGACCCCCTTCGGGATGGCGTCGTCGGCGGCTTCCAGGATGCACTTCTCCATTTTGTGGACGTACACATCGACGTGGGCTGCTGGGTTGAGCGGAATGGCTGGATTGATGATGGCATCCTCTAGTTGGTCTTCCGTGAGCTGGTCCAGCTTCTTCCCGTAACGGTCTCAGTTGGCGCGCTTCCATTTGAACACCGGATGCTGATTGGCTGCATCTTCATCGTCCAATGGGATGTGGAATGTCGCCCACACGGTGAAGTGATCGCTGGATCCGGTTGTGGTCCTGAAAATCTTCGGTGCCTAAAATTAAATCAATGGTGTATGACTGTTGCCCCGCAGTCTCCAGGGGCCTGGTGACTTGGCCGGGGGTGTTGAGGACTCGGTGGCGGCTGTGCCGATGGAGGACGTCGGCAAGGTGTCGTCCGGCTCGGTTTTTCTGGCTGCTGGCTGGTGACCACATGCGGGAGGAGGCGTTCCAGTCACCCGCGATAATGGAGTGCTCGTAGCTGGCGTCCGCCCAGGCGATGATGTCCACGTCGGCAGGTTGGTCCCCCGTGGGGTGGTACATGCTGGCGACCAGAGTGTACACCCCCGCGATGCTGATGGTGCAGGCGCAGACTTCCAGAGATGATTGTGGCAGCTTGACGGCCGCTGGATTGAGGGATTGTTTTGCCCAGATTAGCGTGCCGCCCCCCTGACGATCGTCCGCTCGGTCCCGCCTGAAAACATCATAACCTTTGGGTAAACTAACCTTCGACTGAGGGGTCAGCCAGGTTTCACAAATGCAGACTATGTCCGGCTTGGCTTCCTCCACCAGCAGCTTCGTCTCTCAAGATTTTCTGCCGGAGACTGCGGACGTTGGCAAGCACAATGACCAGTGTCATAGTGATGGTGATGGCAGGATGGCTGCAGGACCATGGTGTTGTTGGCCTAAACATCGTGCACCAGGTTCAGGTCCATGCCGGAGGTGACTGGTGCTTCATGCAGCAGCTTCTGATAGTTGTGCAGGTCCAGCAGCAGCTTGGCGTCCTAGCTGAGAGTCTTCTTCGTGCGGCCGCCCAGCTTCCACAGGATGTCTCACAGCGATGGATTGGCAGTTGTGGTGGCCAGGTTGTGGATCCGCTCGGCAGGAACCTTAACATCAAAATGACAGTTACCTACCTGGCTGGCAATGATGGGCAACTGGTCCAGGTGTTCCGGGTTGGGAATGGTTGCCTCGATCGCCTTTGTGACGAAATCGCACACAAAGGCGATGGTTTTGGCGATGATGTCCTCCTCCGGCTTGCCCTTGACGACCTGGCTGTAGCTGGCGGCGCCCACTGGCTGGCTGGCGGACGGCTTGGTTGGTGGTGGCTGGATGGGCGGTTGCTGGGCAACAGCCGCCTTGACCTTCTCCAGGAGCGATGACTGCTTGTCCAAAAAGACCGGACAGCTGCATGAGATGGATGGATGGTCCCCCTGGCAGTTGACGCACTTGGCACCTGGTTTTGGCACCTGAGGCTGCGGTCCACGTGACTGTGCAGTTGGTGAGGCCGCAGATAAGGCAGGCAGGTTGGAGCATTTGGACTGGTGGTGTCTGTTATAACCTAACTTGTCAACTAACTTGTTTTGATCCTGCATCTCGCTCAGTCCCTTTCGCTCTGCAGAAAGGTATCGATGACGCTATGAACACTGAAGAAGCGGATGGTATTATTGAACCGGTAGAATATTCGGACTGGGCAGCTCCAGTTGTGCCCGTTCCGAAACCTAACGGGACAGTTCGAGTCTGCGCTGACTTTAAAGTGACGATTAATCCTTGTTTGAATATTGACCAATATCCACTGCCCCGTCCACAAGAAGTTCTCAGTAAACTTGCTGGTGGGCAAAAATTTTCGAAATTGGACTTATCGCGGGCGTATAATCAGTTGGAATTGGATGCTGAATCGAAAAACATTTGTGTAATCAACACCCACCGTGGCTTGCGGCGCTACGATAGGTTACCATTTGGAGTCGCGTCTGCCCCAGCAGTATTTCAGAAAGCCATGGATCAAATGTTGCATGGTTTAAAGGGGTGTTCTTGGTACTTCGACGACATTATCGTGACTGGTACTACTGACAGTGATCACTTGCAGAATCTGAATGCTGTGCTTACTCGCATTCAAAAATTCGGCGGGCGCTTGAATTTGTCCAAGTGCCAGTTCATGAAGCCCGAAGTAGAGATGGTTGGTATGAAGGTGCCTAGTACTGGCTTGTGTCCGCTACGTCGCAAGACCGAAAAAGTTTTACAAATTCATCGCCCCACCAATACCAAAGAGCTCAAGAGCTTTCTCGGCAAGATCAATTACTACCGTCGCTTTATAAAGAATCAAGCCACTACAATGGCGCCACTGACCGATCTGCTACGCAAAGGATTCAAATGGCATTGGTCAGACAAGTGTAATCAAGCATTTTATCAGCTAAAACAGCAGCTTGAATCTGATAATGTGCTAGTGCACTTCGATCCAAAAAAACAACAAACTTTAGCTGCGAATGCTTCCGCTTAAGGTGTAGGCGCTGTTATTTCCCACATAATGCCGAATGGAGCAGTTCTTTATTGCTAATGATATTGATGATCCGATAAAGAAAAGAGCTGTTTTATTGAGTTCACTGTGTTCCAGAACTTTTTGTTTGCTGAAGTCCCTTATTTCTCCTTCTGATCTAACGGACAAGACAGCAGACGAATTGGCCGCAGCCCTTAAAAATCATTACGAACCCCAGCATTTGGTTATTGTTGATCGCTACAACTTTTTTTCTCGCGATCAAAGATCCGATGAACCAAGCGCTGTTTACATGGCTGAGCTACGGCGTTTAGCCTCAGTATGCAATTTCGGGGAGATGTTAGATGAACTAATTCGAGACCGTTTTATCTGCGGTTCAAAGTCGGACAATATTCGCAAGAGACTCCTTGTCGAGCTTAATTTGACTAGCACTGCAGCTCTTGACATTTGCAGAAATTTCGAGGCTGCTGAACAAAATCCTTGCAACGGCCACTTGCAAGTTGATCAGTTATTGTCAAAGCGTCGACCAAACAAGTACAGTCGGCCAAGACACTCACAGAATGAACATTATTGCAAACATTGTGGTAATTCTCACATTGAGTCGAGGTGTTTTTTTCGTGACGCGAAATGTTTCAATTGTCAACAACAAGGTCGTGTTTCGTCGGTGTGCTCCAGACGACGACCTGCAAAACCGCAAGTTGCACGCGCTCATGAGCTACATACTGGTTCTGCGCAGAGTGATACTGAGGCGGATCGGTCTTAGATTGTCTCAATACCTGTACGCTTATCAAGGCTGAACCAATTTTTTTGTATTCTGCTGTGGAAGGCAGGATCATCCAGATGGAACTGGACACAGGGGCCGGAGTGTCTGTTATTAGTCGTGAACTGTACGAGTGTCATTTTAAAAGTCTGTCTATATTTCCCGCCAATTTGAAACTGAAAAACTTTTCGGGCGCGTCCGTTCCTGTTGTGGGACAAGTGTGCGTTCGCGTTGACTTGAATGACAAATCTTATTTGGGCATGCCGCTAGTAATTTTAGACAGGGGGCGGCCACTGTTTGGGCGAAATTGGCTGGAAGTAATCAGTTTAAACTGGAATAGTTTGTTTCATGTAAACAAAGTCACTGCAACGCTGATTGCCTTTCCAGATTAGCTAAATTTCCGGCTATTCGCGAAGAAGATGAATCATTAATGGAGCTGAATCACGTTTTGGCGGATCAGTTTGATCAACTTCCCATCACTCGGGAATCGATTGCGTCCAAAACGAATAACGACAATACGCTAAAAATCGTCATTGACTTTATCAGAAACGGTTGGCCTAAAAAAATCACGGAACAATTGGTCACTTATTTTCGAGTACAACACCACCTGTCAGTAATGCATGGTTGTGTTTGGTTCAAACACAGAATTGTAATTCCAAAAAAATTGCAAACTGTATTGTTATCTGAGTTTTATGATTGCCACCAAGGTCGAAGCAATCTAAAGTTGTTATTGAATAAGTATGTTTGGTGGCCTAATATAGGAAAAGATGCTGACAATACTGTATTGAACTGCAGCCAGTGCAATTCGTACCGCAATGATCCTTCTTCAAACTGGGTGTCGTGGTCACAACCTGGTCGAAGATGGGGTCGAATCCATATTGATCACGCAAACCTTAGTAATACTGATTGGCTACTTGTTGTAGACGCCTACAGCCGCTGGGCTGAAGTAATTAAAGTTTCAAGTTTAAATTCTGCAACGACTATTCGGGCACTGTTGAATATTTTTGCCACTTTTGGACTGCCTGATGAAATTGTTTCGGACAATGCAGATTGTTTCACGTCCACTGAATTTGCAAAATTTTGCTCGAATAATAGTATTTTGCATATTCTCACACACCCTTACCACCCGGCATCAAATGGTTTGGTTGAGAGGTTTGTGCAAACATTTAAAGAGAAATGTCGTTCTCACAAATTTAAGCCTACTTCGATACCTAAAATTATGTTGGCTTATAGAACGAGTGTCCATTCCGAAACTGGAAAAAGTCCAGCTGAAATGACGTTTGGCTGGAAACCAGCAACTAAATTGGATCAAGTCACTGGTGGTAGTAAACATCTGGAAAACTCGCTAAAACTAGGAAAATTTTCACCAGGTCAAACTGTGTGGGTACGTATTTATAACGCAACTGGAGTAAAATGGATATTAGGACAAATTGTGTCACAAATTAGCAATGTACTTTATAATGTCAAAGTTGCATCGGGTGATTTTGCTGTTTTTCAATATATCAATCATATTCATTAAAAATAAGATTTTGCGACCGCTCGATCACGTTATGGCAAGCAAAATGAGCTATTGATTGTGCAACAGCTATCTTGCTGTGAAGAGAAATCGCAAGCCGAAATTCCGCTCACGTTTGGGCTACAGTGAATGCTAATTTGTATTAATCAACTTATTATTTTGTGTTTGGGCATACTTTTACACCAGCTTGCTATTGCACATCTAAAATTGGCCCTAGATTGACGTGTTTTGAAAAGTCAAATTTCAGGAGCGCCACCTTAATACACTGTTTAATGTATCCTTTCAGATGTCTTATCGACTATCGTAGCAAAAATTATTCCATTTTTAATGATTTTGCAAAAATGATTTTACGGCAAGTGTTGCTTAGAAATGCTGAAACAATGGAAATTTTATTTCAAAAGTCAAAACTCCAAAAAAGTCCAACCTCTGGGCCTGGGGGCAGCCGCCCCCGTTCCCCTGCAAGCAACCACTCTGATTTTTACAAAAGTGTCGCTTAGAATTGCTTCTTGAATGGAAATTTGATTTCAAAATTCCAAAAAAGCTACAGCTTCTCACAGGAAAAAAATATATCCTTAAAACTACATTAAAAATGTCCGAAAATACTGTAAAACAATGCGCGCAAACATTTAGGCCGTGGTTACATTGAGCAGCTGGAAAAAAGCTGCAGCTTTTTTCGCCATTTCCGGCTTTTTTTCAGCTGCTCGAGCAGCTGCAAAAAAGCCGGAAACGGCGAAAAAAAGCTGGAGCAGCTGAAAAAAAGCTGGAACTGCAGCGTTGTCATGACAACGGAGCAGCTAGTCTATAGTGACCGCCATACTTATCCGCATTTTTTCAGCTGCTCCAGCTTTTTTCCAGCTGCTCCAGCTTTTTTCCAGCTGCTCGAGCAGCTGAAAAAAAGCTGCAGCTTTTTTCAGCTGCTCGAGCAGCTGAAAAAAAGCTCAATGTAAACACGGCCTTATAGAAAATTCGGTCTAAGACTTCGGATGTATTTTATATGGTATTCGGACAATTTTATATGCAATTAGGATGTTATTAGGATGTTTTAAGGCAACTTTCGGACATCCAATTTTTGTCCGAATTATTTGTAAAATTCTGCCAGGCTGTAGTTAGGACAATTTTAATTAACAATTGAGACGCTGTTTACGTAACTTTTATGAAAAATTTATAGAAAATTCGTAGGCATGCACACCGCCAGCAAGCAGGCTGCTAAAAATTAAGACAAAATTCGGACATTTTTTATAACTAGTTCATAGCATTTCTATGTCGTTTTCATAGCACGCTACCATATACGCTGTCCAGTTTAAGAGTATTTTCGGACATTTTTAATGCATTATTTATGCATTATTCGTCAAGTCAGTTTTGAGCTGGCCTGCCTGGCTTTTGTAGCTTGTATTGTACGTATATATTGGCCTGTATTCACATACTAAGTGTTATTCACAAACTAACGCTAAGCGTTTGCTAAGCGCTAAGCGCTTAAGTATGTTTAGCATGTTAAAAGGTCAAGTTTGTGAATAACACTTAGCGCTTATAAGCGCTAACACTAAGTGTAAACACTAAGTATAAGCGTTACACTTAGTATGTGAATACGGGCCATTACGTACATATATACACTGCTTGTTGACTTCGCTTGGTATATCTATCTATATATATTGAAAAACGTTTAAGAAAAAGTTTTGTGAAAAGAAAAATGTAGTACACCAATGCTGCTGTAAGTTCAAGAGCAGAACCGCATAACAGTAACTTCAACTTTTGTACCTGAGTTTACTGCTAAATTCTACATATGAATAAAACCAAAAATGCAGTTACCGACGTTCTATTAAGGTGGTAGTGTCGCCAAAGCAGTTTTGCTCATATGTAGCCTGCAAAATGAGAACATTTTGCTTTGAAATTGTACGTTCAATGAGAAACTAGTGAAATGCCATAAGGTGTCAAATAAATACTGCCAGGCACTAGACTACCAATATCTACCAATATTTTTAACCAATCACCGTTTGTGAGCCAGACATCACACAATAGAGACATAAAAGTTCAAAAAATGAAGCCTGATATCAGATTGGCCAGCTTCTGAAGTACATGTAATGTTTTGACGCACAATTTTTTGCCACAAATAAGAAAAATAAAAAATGAAGGTTCGTTTTTCTTTTGATTTCAACATTAATGTCTAAATTTTTTACAAATTATCATTATTGCTGTGAGATCTTCATAGGTTACGTACAGTTTCACAGTTCAAACATGCATCACTCCACAACCACTCAAGCAAATTGCACTAAATTTCGTGTGCATAAATTAGAGCATATGTGCTTTTACTTTGTGTAAAAAAATCTTAACAAAAAGTTTTTTAATTGTGACGAAATTATCGAATGTGAATAGGTTTTCAAAACGTCATTTTTCCGACTTTGCAACTTCACTGCCAACTGTATGCTGCATCAATTTTTATGAAACTTGGCAAAAATATTTGCCTTAAAACATACTTTTAAAATATATAAAGAACAATGACAATCTTTTACTGAAAAAGTTTTATAGTCGCGCAAAATCGACTGCTTGCGCGACACTACCCCCTTAATCCAGTATTTAACTCGATAAGCAGTCATTTAATATGTTCTTAAAATAATATAAACAAATTAACATTGTAATGAAGACGCAATCGGATTAAATGGAAATGCGGGAAAACGACTGTAGGGGAGAAGACTAAATTAAAATTAAAACTCAGTATATGAAGCTCAACAGTGACACATTTTGTCGGAAAATTAGCAAAAAGTCTAAATTTTATCTTTAACTTACTCAAAATTTATATAAAAATCATACAAAAAATGTCTTAGGCCCGTATTCACATACTAAGAGTTATTCACATACTAACGCTAAGCGTTTGCTAAGTGTTAGCGCTTAGTTTGTACTAAACTGTTATTCACAAAATAAACGCTTAAAAATTAGTGTTATACTAAACTTAGCGTTTAGCAACTTTTGTGCTTAGTTTTGGCTTTGGCTTTGAGTGCGCTCCCTGCTTGATGTGGATCCGGAATTCGTTATTTATCGGCATTTCCATTTGGTATTTATAAATCTGATTATAGATTTATTTAAATTACTATTTCTTAGTAATAATATATATTTTTCTCGAGCTATACATTTGTAACAAAATGTTTTCAGCAGGTGGATTCCTGAAAAATGCAAAATCAGCTCTACATGTTTCAGGGGGCATATTGTGAAAAATATAAATTTTCAAATAGAAGTTCTTGAAGAAAAATTACTTCGATTAAGATGCTCTACTCAAAAATGTAAAAAAACGAATTTGGACAACAAAGTGCATTTTTTATTTTTGGCGATTAAACGAGCAAAATGGATCGAATTGGTCGGAAAATGTTACTAATATATCCTAAATTGCATGCCCTTCCTTCCCATGGCGGCCAAGAACCTCCCCCACTCTCCCCACCCCTACCCCACACCATCCACTAACTAAGCGCTTAGCGCTTAGGGAGCTCCCGAGGTCCCTAAACTTAAGCGCTTAATTCTAAGCCAAACACTAAATTTTAAGTATGTGAATACAAAATTGAAACGCTAAGTTAAGCGTTAGTGTTTGCTAAGCGCTTAAATAAACACTAAGTATGTGAATAACACTTAGCGCTTATAAGCGCTAACACTAAGTGTAAACACTAAGGCCCGAATTCACATACTAACAGTTATTCACATACTAACGCTAAGCGTTTGCTAAGTGTTAGCGCTTAATTTGTACTAAACTGTTATTCACAAAATAAACGCTTAAAAATTAGTGTTATACTAAACTTAGCGTTTAGCAACTTTTGTGCTTAGTTTTGGCTTTGGCTTGAAGTGCGCTCCCTGCTTGATGTGGATCCGGAATACGTTATTTATCCGCATTTCCATTTGGTATTTATAAATCCGATTATAGATTTATTTAAATTACTATTTCTTATTAATAATATATATTTTTCTCGAACTATAAATTTGTAAAATATGTTTTCAGCAGGTGGATTCCTGAGAAATACAAAATCAGCTCTACATGTTTCAGGGGGCATATCGTGAAAAATATAAATTTTCAAATAGAAATTCTTGAAGAAAAATTACTTCGATTAGGATGCTCTACTCAAAAATGTAAAAAAACGAATTTGGACAACAAAGTGCATTTTTTATTTTTGGCGATTAAACGAGCAAAATGGATCGAATTGGTCGGAAAATGTTACCAATATATCCTAAATTGCATGCCCTTCCTTCCCATGGCGGCCAAGAACCTCCCCCACTCTCCCCACCCCTATCCCACACCATCCACTAACTAAGCGCTTAGCGCTTAGGGAGCTCCCGAGGTCCCTAAACTTAAGCGCTTAATTCTAAGCCAAACACTAAATTTTAAGTATGTGAATACAAAATTGAAACGCTAAGTTAAGCGTTAGTGTTTGCTAAGCGCTTAAATAAACACTAAGGCTGGAATTCACAACCTAACACTAACACTAACTTTTCCCTTAAAAGTTAGTGAAACACTTAAATTTGGGCTTGAAACACTAACATTTTAAGTGTTTTGAGCCCAAATTTAAGTGTTTCACTAGCTCTTAAGGAAAAAGTTAGTGTTAGTGTTAGGTTGTGAATTCCAGCCAATGTATGTGAATAACACTTAGCGCTTATAAGCGCTAACACTAAGTGTAAACACTAAGTTTAAGCGTTACACTTAGTATGTGAATACGGGCCTAAGTTTAAGCGTTACACTTAGTATGTGAATACGGGCCTTAATTTCGTGTAAATCATTTGTTAGTAATATTTCGGACGATTTTCAAACATCCGAATTTTGTCCGAAATATTTCAAAAAACCAGTCATAACTTATTAGGACATGATTCGGACATTTTTCATATGTATAAAAACTGCTCGAATATTACCTAAAAAATTTTAGGAAAAATTCGTCTGATATTATTTATATGTACGAACAACATTCGAATATCCTCCGAAGTTTTTCAGACGTTTATTCAGCAAAATTCGGATGTCCAAATTTTGCACGAACTGCTTGTGCTCGCTCGTTGGAGACTTGTGAAAACATCCGAATTTTGCCTGAAAATTTTCAATTATGTTTCGGACAAATTTCGGATGTCCGAATTTTGTCCAAGGCAGGCTTACTTTCGGACATTTTTCAGGCAGAATTTATAAGTCCGGTTTTCCTGTGCTGTGGGCTGCCGCCCCCAGACAAATGCAACCACTCTGGTTTTTACAATAAGTATTGCGTGCTTTTTCAATGCAAACTTTATTTTAAAATTCCAAAAAAGCTCCAGCTTCTTTGGGCTACTGCCAGTGTCGTACCCAGGCACAGGAAAAAATCTGATTACAAAAAAGTTACAAAAATATTACAAAACGGGTTTTGTAATTTTTTTGTCATTTTTTTGTAATTTTTTTGTAATATTTCACAGGACGGATTTTGCGTTCAAAACGGGTTCAAAAACTGTTCAAAACCAGTTCAAAAAATTTTGAACTGGATTTGAACAAGCAACTTTAGACTAGTTTTGAATGTTTTTTAGACGTTTTTTGAATATTTTTGGACTGGTTTTGAACGTTTTTAAACTAGTTTTGGACTCGTTCAAAACAAGTCTAAAACTAGTCCAAAACATTTCCAGCGCAAGTTTGAATGTAATTTGAACTCCTTTTGAACGAAATTTGAACTAGTTTTAAACTAGTTTTGGACGCGTTTTAGACATACGCTGACTAATTTTGAACTCGTTTTGGACTAGTTTTGAACTGGTTTTGAATGTTTTTTAAACTAGTTTTGGACGTTTTGTTTCTCAGCGCTAGCCTGCACGCAGGAATTTTGAACTTGTTTTGAACGCGTTTTAAACTAATTTTGAACGTTTTCGTAGCGTTTACTGATGCACCCTGGGACCTCCCTCGGTTCTACCGTAAATAGTTCAATCGTTTTCTAGTTTCTACCGTTTTCAATATATATTTTTGTGCTGTTACATGTAACATGACTTCTATCAGGATCAGTCCATCATTCCCGCTAAAGACGCCTTTACATCCAAGAACTACACATATATTATTTTCGAACACACACGGTTACAACTCGAGAGACACATGAGACATATATACATGTAATGACATACGTGTAACAGCCTCATATATGTCTTAAGCTGATTATATACTCAATACCGTATAAACAGTAGAAACCTGGGGCCGTATTCATACGTGGGCAGCTGACGAATTCTGGGGGGTGAGCCACGGAGGCGGGGGTGAGGAGCAACTTTTTCGCCACTGATTTTGGCTTCGTGAGCATAAGCCTCGAAACCTCCGGGAAAAAACCCTATGCGGGAAAAAAACCCTAATGAGGGGAAAAAACCCTACCACTTTTTTCGGCTGTTCTATTAGCAGTGAGTATAAACTCAATTCCATCGTGTTCTACAACTCTTAGGCTGCAGTATGAACTAAAAAAACCGTTTCTTTGACACCCACGTGACCATACGTGGGCAGCTACCGAATTCTGGGGGGTGGGGGTGAGCCACCGGGGGGGGGGGGGGGCGGACCAACTTTTCCGGCGATTTTTGCTTCGTGAGCCACCGATTATTGCTTCGTGAATCGTGAGCTACCTTCAAAGCATTTTGGGGGGGTGAAGCACCTGTCTGGGGGGGGGGGTGTAGATGCCGTCTGGGGGGGGGGGGTGAAAACCACGCCCATGTATGCACGTGGCTCACAATAAATCTTCAAAAATCGACCCTTTTTGGCATAAATGACTTCTGCCCAAATATGCATTTTTTAGTATTTTAAAAATAGATTTTTGCCTTATTATGTTAGAAACGGTGGCCAAACACCGCCCGCGTCTACCATTCTTGGATTTTGGTGGTACGCAGCAGCTAAAGCCTAAAGCCTGTTTCACACGAGGGAGCATTTCATGGCGCATTTCATGGCGCATTACATGGCGCATTGCATGGCGCATTGCATGGCGCATTACATGGCGCATTCCATGGCGCATTGCATGGCGCATTACATGGCGCATTCCATGGCGCATTACATGGCGCATTGCAGGGCGCATTACATGGCGCATTACATGGCGCATTTCATGGCGCGTTGCATGGCGCGTTGCATGCAACGCGCCATGAAAATTTCTCATTGAAAATTTTTCATGGCGCAAAATCAAATTTTCTGCAATTTTCATGGCGCATCAGAGGGCGCATAGCATTCAGCGGCCAATCAGAAGCAGCTGTCACTCAACTAGTTGGCTTAGCCCCGCCTACTGCAGCTAAATTTTATTAGTACGCCTAACTAGGTTTAATAAAACTTCATTTTTCAATCAGTATGATGACTAATGACTCTAAAATTAACCTTATTTATTTACTATTAATAACTTTACTAATTTAATTAAGAAAAAATTATGGTACTTGTTAAATTGTTATTTATGTTTATAAATTACGTGTGTAAATGCAAAGTAACTACCTAATATCACGTTAATATTACTTACTTTAATATATTTTATTTTGGCCGTTTAAGATGGAATGTTGCAGGTAATATTTCTAAGCATTGTGCCAAAATAGAGTGTTTTTCATGCTGCATATTTGGGCATTATTTCTTAGAGTAATAGTAATACTATACTTGCTTAATTTAATCTTCATAATTTTTAATTATATCTGCATTATTTCATAAAAATACCTTATTTAAAAAATCGTTTTATGATAAATATTGTATATCTATAAAAAATAATGTTTATTATTATTATGTGTATTATTAAGTACAAACAAATAGGCTATGTCAAATAAAACTGTCAAATAAATAAAATCGAGCATTATAGTGAATGATTTAGAATATTATTTCGTAGAATGCTCCATAGCGTGCGTCCACATGTGAACTAATGCGCCATGCAATGCGCCATGTAATGCGCCATGCAATGCGCCATGTAATGCGCCATGCAATGCGCCATGGAATGCGCCATGTAATGCGCCATGAAATGCGCCATGTAATGCGCCATGAAATGCGCCATGTAATGCGCCATGCAATGCGCCATGTAATGCGCCATGGCGCGTTGCATGGCGCGTTGCATGCAACGCGCCATGGAGCAAAATGCGCCCTCGTGTGAAACAGGCTTTAATATTCCAAAAATGCCAAATCACCACCAAAACAGGTTTCGTACGGGGTGTCGGGGTATTGGCCAAAACGACAAAAAACGTCGTTTCGCGGCCGAATAAACGGTTTCAATGAAGTCTACACATGTTCTTACCCCAGATCAGTCAACTTTTGTATCAACAGTTCAGCAAAAAATTGTCGCCAAACAAAAACAAGGGTTTTTTCCCGCACAAACTTTGAACTGTCACAGGTATATATATTGTGTGTATAT